>JAQPPZ010016158.1:0-70669 GCA_028583015.1 Wollemia nobilis | reverse complement strand
TGTTGAGCAAGAAGGAAAAAGTGTCATGATATCGCGACATGTTGAGCAAGAAAGAAAAAGTGTCGCGATATCGTGACATGTTGAGCAAGAAGGAAAAAGGGTCGTGATTTCGTGACATGTTGAGCAAGAAAGAAAAAGTGTCATGATTTTGTGACAGGTAGAGCAAGAAAGGAAAAATATCGCGATATCGTGACATGTTGAGTAAGAAAGAAAAAGTGTTGCGATATCGTGACATGTTGAGCAAGAAAGAAAAAGTGTCACGATATCGCAACATGTTGAGCAAGAAGGAAAAAGTGTCACATTTTGGCAACATGTTGAGCAAGACGAATAAAGTGTCGTGATATCGCGACATGTCGTAGTTTCACAACCAAAAGAGAAGAGAATGAGCAAGAGGGAAAAAGTGTCATGATATCGCGACATTTCACATTTTCACAACCAAAATAGAAGAGAAAGAGTAAGAAGGAAAAATGTCACGATATCGTGACATGTTGAGCAAGAAGGAAAAAGTGTCACGATTTGGCAACGTGTTGAGCAAGGCAAAAAAGTGTCGCGATATCGCAACATGTCGCATTTTCATGACCAAAATAGAATAGAAAGAGCAAGAGGGAAAAAGTGTCATGATATTGCGACATGTCGCATTTTCGTGACCAAAATAGAAGAGAAAGAGTAAGAAGGAAAAATGTCGCAATATCGCGACATGTTGCATTTTCGCGACCAAAAGAGAAGAGAAAGAGTAGGAAGGAAAAAGTGTCGCGATATCGTGACATGTTGTATTTTCACGACCAAAAGAGAAGAGAAAGAGTAAGGAGGTGAAAGTGTCGTGATATCGCGACATGTTGGATTTTCATGGGCAAAAGCCAAGAAAAGGAGTAAGGAGGCGAGTGTGTTGCGATTTCGTGACATGTTGCCTTTTCGTGTCCAAAAGAAATAAAAGAGGAAAAAGAGATAGAAGTTTCATGATGTCGCGACATGTCACTTTTTAGACATGTCACAGTTTCATGACAATCCAAAACAAATGAAGGAAAAGACTCAAGGATGACGCGATTTCACAACTTGTCGATTCTTCGCGACTGGGAGCGGCAAGAGAAAAAAATGGAAAACAAATGTCACGATTTCATGACATGTCTTAGTTTCACGATAGGCAATGACAAAGGAGCATAACGATGGCAGATTGTCGTGATTTCACGATAGGTCTCACTATCGCAACATGCCACATTTTTGTGACTATCTAGAGCAAATTAAGGAAAAGACTTAAGGACGTCACGATTTTGTGACATGTCGCACTTTCATGGATGGAAGCGGCAAGAGTGCAAAATGGGAGACGAATGTCATTATTTCATGACATGTCTCATTGTCGTGACATGTCGCATTTTCATGACATGCAGCGGCAAAGGAGCGGGACGCTGGCAGAATGTCATGATTTCGTGACATGTCTCTTTTTTGTGATAGGTCGCATTTTTGCGACTATCCAAAGTAAAATTTGGAAATGATTTAAGGACATCACGATTTTGTGACATGTTTTATTTTTGCGACTGGAAGCAGAAAGAGTGAAAAATGGGTGACGAATGTCGTGATTTCGTGACATGGCTCATTTTCGTGACATGTCACCATTTTGCGACTCTCCATAGCAAATGATGGAGAAGACTTAAGGACGTCACGATTTCATGACAGGTCGCATTTTCGTGTCTAGAGTAGCAAGAAAGCATTGTGGTGGGCCGCTGCCTGTGTTCTAAGGTGTTTGTAAATATGTGTAAGGGGTTGTGCTCTTTCTTGGTAGGTTGGCCTTAGAAGGGTACTAGTAGCGAAGGACAGACTTTCCCTATTGAGTTTTTGATCCGTAATAGCATAGTGCTGATTTTTGTAAAAGGTTTTGGGTCAACCTGGAAAACCTGGATGTAATGAAATTTGTACCTTAATTACCAAAAAAAAAGAAGCATTTGGGAACTCGCCAACATTGAGAAAAATACACAACCAACCATTGTGCCCATAAATCCCTAGCCCTCCATATCCTAAGCACTTTGAGATGCCTATGTTAGAAAATTTTAAGGGTGAAGAGGATGCACAAGAGCATGTCACCAATTTATCAATGTCTATTTTCATCTTGAAGACAATGACGCTCTCATGCTAAGAACATTCATAATGAAATTTTTAGGTGCTACCACTCAATGGTTCAACCAACTACCTAAGCATAGCATAACCAATTTTTAACAACTAGTAAACGCATTCTTAAAGCATTTCTCCTTTGGTGCTAAGAATAAAGTGAACCTTTCAGACCTAGCCAACTTGAAATAGTATGATGATGAACCAATAATGGATTATAGGAATAGATGGAGAAAAGTCATGGAAAAATTATCATTCTCCATTCCCATAGAAGAGATCATTCACATGTTCACCAAAAGTTGCTCTAAACACATCTCCCTCTTGCTACAACTTTAGCAGTATCCTTCATTTGAGGAATATTTTCCATAGGCCAAGCTCATCGAATAAATAAAATTAGATGAGGGAACCATTAAACTCTGAAACAAAAATGAGTGGAACAAGAATGGTAAGAATGATAAGTACAAACAAAAGTAGGCCAACCCTGCTCTAGTAAATCAAGTTGTATTGGCTACACCCAAGGATGGGTATGCACAACAACCCCTAAACTATCAAGCACATCCCTTTCCAGCCAATTACGACCAAAAGAACAATAAGGGGCAAAATAGAGAACACAAGTTGCCTCATTATTTCATGCCTTTGATAGAATCAATGTAATAAATATTTAATTAGTTGATTGAGGCCAGGAGGATTAGATTTCCTGATATACCTATTATATATCCCAACCATCCTAAGCCAAAAGGATATAGGGAAGATCAATTTTTCCCTTATCACAGGATACCGAGGCATGACATTGAGGCTTGCATCGAGTTTAAGCATCAAGTGCAAAACATAATTGAGATGGGAGAACTCAAAGTTGACAATCCACTGGCTCTCGATAATAGATATATGGGCATATACAAAAACATGTTGCCCAATCATGAGGCCCTTAGAGAGCAAGGGGTCCAAGTCAATCAAGTTTGAGCTAACATACCTACCCACGGATGTGTTGGGATGGTTGATATTGTTAACATAGCAACAAGGACTAGGTAGTATGGTCAATCGCAACTGCCTATAGCTCCCATGAACATCCTAGATGCACCTAGGCAGAGGCAAGACAACCTTCCAGGTCCACCAATACAACCTATGGTAACTATCCAAAGTAGATTGGAGCAAAACCTACAGATGACTCCAGCTAAGTTATCCATATATGAGCTCATACAATAGTCCCTAAAGCATAGGGAGACTTTAATGGAAATTTTAAGGACAATTGAGATCCAATCGCAAGATGCAAATCCATTCACTCACTTTGTAGGACAAGTACAAGAATACCAGGAGCCTATAATTTGATTCTATGATCATGATATTAAGACAGTTATTGCTGCTTTACCAGACCCTCTGTTGAACATTGTAGTGGTAATCAATGACTTACCTTTCAAGAGGGTCTTGGTTGATACAGGTTCATCAATAAACATCATTACAACAACAATAATGGAGTACCTCAAAATCCCCAAGTCCAATATCGTTCCAAGAGCTTACACATTAAGAGCTTTTAGTGATGCTTTATGCAATACTATGGTAATGATAGTCCTCCCCATCAAGGTGGGGTACAATACCATCCCTATGATGTGTCATGTCTTGGAAGGAGCTATGCAATACAACATCCTCTTAGGGCATCCTTGTATAAGGGCCATGAAGTGTGTTCCTTCGAAATTGCACTAGTGTGTCAAGTATGTGCTCAAGAACAAATTCTATGTGGTTTTGGCCAATGAAGAGCCTTTTAAATATGTCCATTAGGTGGAAATTCTAGGAGAATTTGTAATGCCTTCTACTCATATGTACGTAGCACCTTCATCCCCAACCACAAAAATGGATAACAAAGACAAATGGGTAAGAAAAGACCCATGCACACCAACACCTCCTAGTGCACTCAAAATAGTCAATGCTTCTAAAGTACCATCAATGTCAAAACCAAAATACAATCAGAAGCTAAAGGTGCACTTAGTCAAGGAAGAAAGGCCCAAGGAAGTGCCAAATATAGCCATTGCTAAAATTCCAAGTCCTATGGAAGAAGGAGATCTTCAAGATCAATATGAAGATAGTGATTATCATCCTGCTTCACTAGTGTCATTCTTTAGGTCATCTATATCGCATGCATCAATACATTTGGCAAGCACATGCATAGGGGAGTACCTTGGGCAGAATATTACCTTTACGCCTATCATTGAGTCTACACAAAACATGGTAAGGCCTAAGTACTTAAGGCTGCCAGTAGGGACAATGGTTTCACTTGGAATCCATCCCAACCAAACCAATTTTGTCTATGCTAGCTTGGAATATGCCCATAAGTCTTCAGATATAGAAGAGGATAGTGAAGAATTATTCATATTCAATGTTCATTACCTCTTTAACCTCGATTTTGCTCTAATATAATTTGAGCATTGCCATTGGTATGGCTATGACATTGGCATATATGAGCAAGGATGCAGGCTGCCATACGAGCCACAATATCAACTTCCCTCCGATAGATTTGGCTTGGGCTATTATATCAGAGGTCGATATGACTCTCTTGCAGTAGCATTGGATAGATTAATCTTAGGGTTAGGAGAAGACATTTATTTCATTCCTTATCACCCCCTAAGAACAAGAAATTTGAGCAACATACAAGTGGCCATGGTAAACATATCGTCACTAGAAAGTTATCATCCAAACATCTCAATTTATTCCACCCCAATAGGGTACAACTCATGGGATAAGGAGAATGGATATGAAGCAAGTGATGATGAGGTGCAACTTGATTTAGCCTACCAGGGGCCTCGCTAATTACAAAGACTCACATGGTCCATCCATGATGAGAGTGGATATACATCATAGGATAGTGATTATGAGTCATAAGACTCAATAGAAAGAGCCTACTTAGGCCTAAACCATCAACCCCTGACTTTGGGGCAAGAGACAAATGTAAACGGATTCTTCATAAGTGATTAAGAATATGAAGATGAAAAATAGATGGCCTACTTAGGGCTAAGACATGAGTCCCTTGTCTTAGGGCCACATACAAATGCTAATAATTTCTAAATAAGTGATTATGAGACCGAGATGGCTTATCTTGGACCTCACCACTTGTGGCAATTCAATGATATAGTAGAGAGAGACGTGGCACTCCATGCTATAGACCCTAATCTATGATTTTTGGGGAGACCTGTTGACTTAGCTACCATTCACCAAATGGTCAATCCCCCTCCACCGACATTCAAAGAGAAATTAGAGACCAATGATCCTATTGTTCACCCTGCTCATGGGCTAGATCCAAAAATTCCCATTCCTCCAAAACCTCATCGCGAGTATGGAATGGAAACCCCTAAAACAAGATTACACCCATGTGGTCCTAGAGATTTCATCCCATCCATCAACATGATATCTATTGATTTGGCCACTCTACTTCATAATCTAGCAGATCCTATCTAATCATTGCATCTTGATATAGAGGCTATTGATTGGAATCACGCTAATTCGCCCATAGAGCCTGAAGACCTCTTCCCCAACGAAGATATGTTACAACCATTCTATTTTACATCAGGTTGTGCGTATGACATCTTCCATGTTGGTTTGGAACCTGAGTCTGTAGGTCCTGTAAATCCTATCTATGACATTAATTTGATTCCCATGGATCATCAGCTAGAGTATGGGTCACATATGGCTATAGAAGCAACTTTCGAGGTGGACATAAACCATGATCCTACCCAACCAATAAAATTCAAGTTCGGGGAAAGTCTATCTCCAGAGGAACAAGTCATCCTAATTCCTCTCCTCAAAGAGAGGCCAAATATTTTTGCTTGGACTTACAAAGACATGCCAGGGATAGATCTAAAGTTAGTCATTCACAACCTTTCATTGGATCCCATGAAGAATCTAGTCAAGAAAAAGTTGAGGAAAATGCATCCAACCGTTGCTTTGATGGTGAAGAATGAATTGCAAAAATTATTGGATGTAGTATTCATAGTTCTTATAGACTACCCTGAGTGGGTGTCAAACATGGTACCCATGGAGAAACCCGACGGAAGAGTCTATATCTACACAAACTTCAGAGATTTAAATAGAGCAACACCAAAGGATTCATTCCCGTTGCCAAACATATATGCTCTTGTAGATGCAACCACAGGTCATGAGATGCTCTCCCTAATGGATGGTTTTTCTGAATACAACCAAATCTAGATTAAACCCAAATATCAACATAAGACTACTTTCATTACTCCGTGGGGGACATTTTGTTATAGAGTAATGTCATTCGGTATCAAAAATGTTGGTGCCACATATCAACTGACCATGACATACATATTCCATGACTATATGCAGAAGATCTTGGAGGATTACATGGATGACTTACTGTCCAAGTCCTTGTTGCGAAAAGAACACGTTGAAGTCCTTAGACAAGTCTTTGATTGCCTCATAGAACACAACATCCGATTGAATCCTAAGAAGTACGTATTTGGTGTAACTTCTACCAAGCTTTTGGGATTCATCATATCCAAGAGAGGCATCAAATTCAATCCTGTAAAGGTAAAGGCTATACTGGAAATGGCAGACCCTACCAACATTAGGGAGTTGAGGAGCCTACAAGGCAATATAACATCCATCAAAATATTCATCATGTAATTATAAGCCAAATGTCGACCTATGAATCAGTTGCTATGCAAGGAGGTCCCCTTTAATTGGGACAAAGAATGCCATAAAGCCTTTGTAGATATCAAAACTTATCTAGAAACTCTGCCAATGTTGGCTCCACAAAGGATAGACATACCATTTTTACTATATATATCGGCTACTAATTTCACATTGGGCACCATGTTAGCTCAAAAGAATGCATAAGACAAAGAGCAAGCCATATATTACATTAGTCACACCTTGGTGAGTTATGACCTAGGGTATGCATACGTCAAAAAATTGTGTTTAGCAGTTGTCTTTGCAACTCAAAAGTTGTGACACTACATGTTGAGCCAAATGACCTACATCATATCAAAACAAAATCCTTTGAAGTACATGATGAGCAAGACATATCACAATACATGTATCGCAAAGTGGATCATGCTATTGAAAAAATTTGATCTAGAGTTCATAATCCAAAAGTCCATCAAGGAACAAGTCATAGAAGATCAATTAGTAGAGGCACCTCTCTATGACAATAATCCTCTCACTATAGAATTGTCTGATGATGCGGTCTTTGCATTATCAATTCCTCCAGATCTCAAATAACCTAATAAATAAAGAGATATATCATTGTTCTTTGATGGTTCGAAGTGTGAAAAATGGGGCAGAGTAGGGATTGTATTTATCACACCACAGGGTACTCCATTGCCCTTATCATTCAAACTACACTTCCCATGCACAAATAACAACACAAAATATGAAGCATTGATCTTGGGACTCCAAACAACCACAACAATGGGAATTAAAAGATTGAACATCTTTGGTGACTCCTTGCTCATAGTAAACTAGGTCAAAGTATTATTTCAATGCAGGTGCCCACTCCTGAAGACTTGCAAGGAACTTGTTGACACCTACCTAGCCTGGCTGGAATGGTATCACATCGAGGCAATCCCTTTTATTTCAAATATATTTGCAGACACCATGGACTCTTTGGGATCCTTAATCCCTCAAAATCTGTTTGTTGATTTTACAACTATTCATGTGAAAGTGCTTTCACACTCAGGAATACACCATGAAGCTTTTGACAATCAAGAATCAGTCAACATGATCAACATCGAGCCAAATTAGGATTGGTCCTTCATAGCCAAATATTTCTTGCAAATGACACCTTGGGGGTATTTTATCTCCAAAGGACCTGTGGAGTGTGGTACAACCATACACCATAGATTTGTTCCTCAATATGCATTCACTAGCTCAAAAATATAGGAAAAGCAAGCCATATTTTCTATAGAAGTCATGACATATCAAGATTGGCTTTCCTAACTGTGGGACTTCCTAAAACTTGGAATAGTACCTCAAGGTGAATGTTCAAACAAAAAGCAACAAGATATATATTGCTAAATCCTCTACAGATGAGGATATGATGGAGTATTACTCCGTTGTCTTGAGCCCTAAGAAGCATCCTGGGTAATTTTGCAAGCTCACGACGACACATGTGGAGGGCATTTTAGTGGCATGGCCATAGTTAAGCGCATATTGAGAATGGATTACTATTGACCCACCATGGAAAGGGACTACTACGAGTATGTCAAGAAATGTAGTAAGTGCCAGCATCATGCAAATCTAATGCACTTACCATCATAAGCTTTGCAGTCCATCCAGGAAGCATGGCAATTATTGCAGTGGGGATTAGACTTTATTGGGAATATCTCACCCCCATCCTTAGGCTGACACACATTCATCATAACTACCATAGAATACTTCACTAAATAGGTGGAAACAATCTCCTTAACATCAAAAACTGGACCAAGCATTTCGGAGTTTATACTCCATAATATCATAAGTCATTTTGGGATCCCTTCTAAGATAATATCAGATAATGGGATATATTTCAAGAACAAAAATATGTGTGCTTTAATGAACAAATACCATATTTAGCACAGTTTTTCAATGCCTTATTATCTGCAAGCAAACGGGCAAGCAGAAGCCTCAAACAAAAAAATAGTCTCCATCTTGAGGAATACGGTGCAAGAAAATCACAAGGATTGGCACATGTAGTTACCTATTGCACTATGGAAATATAGGACTAGTATACGGATGCCCACTGGGGCAACACTATTTTCACTAATATATGGCACTGAGGCCATCATGCTGCTAGAGTTGGAAATTTTGACTCTATGCATAACATTAAAGGACTTCATGGATGATGATGTCATGTGGTAAGGCCACCTTGATCAGTTGATGCTTCTTGATGAACGTCGATTCAATTCTTTAGAGCATATTTGCATTTACAAAGATCACATTGCAAGAGCTTACAATAGTAAATTCCACGTAAGGGAATTCAAGGTTGGAGATCTAGTGCTCAAAGAAAACCAACATAATTTGAATATGCCACCGCACCTACGAGATAAGTTTACAACAAACTGGATAGGCCCATACATGATTTCACAAATGGTTGGGTCTGGAGCATATTACCTTATATCATTAGATGGTCTTGAGGAGCCTGAGCCTCTCAATATCATTCACTTAAAGGTATTCTACACATAAAAATGAAAAAAAATTCCAAATATGTCATAAAACACAAAAACATTCAAATATATCAAAAATACAAACAAATCATAAAAACATAAAATTTCAAAATCAAATCAAAATGCTCCAAGGGTATCCAAACCGCTTGGTCAACTCCAATCAATTCAAAATGCTCCAAGGGCATTAAAGCCACTTGGTCAAAATCAATTCAAAATACTCCAAGGGTATACATCCGTTTGGTCACCTTCAATAAAAATCTCCAAGGGTACTTCATGCTACTTGGTCACAAATAAAAAAGCCCCAAAGGAATAATAAGCCCTTTGGTCAAATAAAAACAAAAATACAAAAACAACATAAAATTCAAAAATACAAAAACAATTGCATCGCACATCTTGCATCCACATCATTGCATTGCATTTTCATATACACTACAATTTCATATGTCATGAGAGCCTTAAAATTGATACCATAGCTTGTACACAAATCTTTCAAATCCATACCTCCATAAACACATGTGTGTAATTGTGTTTTTCAACACAACCATTATTTGTTGTTATACATAATATACTAAGGTTTTTTTGGTTAATCAACCACACCTAGTGATCTTATCAACTTTTGTGGAAAACAAATTTCATTAGTAGAAGGTAAGGTCTAGCTGTGATAATGCCTTGGATATTCAAGATCCCATCACTAATTGAAACACTAAAATCCTAGTTGGTACAAGGAAAATATGAAAGCTGCAAAACGGTCTAGATTACCTTAAGCAAAAAGGATTTTTCTTGTTTATCCCCCTATGCAACCGGTTTAAAGGTGCTGAGAATTGGAAAAAGGATATGCTTTACCCTATCCAAATCCCTTGCTTAAATAAAAATAAGAAAAATCCTTAAGCAAAGTACATATTCATAAGGCCAAGCATACAGTCCAAATTTCAAAGCACAAATCATAAATTCAAAGAAACATAGCTCAAAAATCAATAAAAATTGAATAGTGATTTTCATCGCTACATATGATCAAAATAAACAGTGATTATCATCACTACAAGAATCCTTGCTCAAAGAAAAAATCAATAAAAAATAAAAAGTGATTTTCATCACTACATATGAGCAAATATCCAAATCCAAACAAAATCCAAAAGGGAATAAAACTTGAATCCCTGGAATTCTCAGCATTGTACAAAACTGGAAGGAGAGATCCTCACGCATGATGATATGTCTACCACAATTGCTTCATACATTTTTGTAGACCAATGTTTGAATGTGGATGAGCTAGATTAGGTAACCTAATATTCCCTAGTGGTATAGTCCAACTAATTCCAACATAAGGATGAGAAGAACACTTGAGAATCCCTGATCTTAGTAATGGGCTGAAAGAATACCTCCTGACATCGAAGGAAATGCTTGAGTTCTATATCACAATATGCAATAACTTGCACACACAGAGATCATGAAAAACTAGGTCCATGGTAAAATCCTTACTTTTCAAAAGTCTAGAGTGGTCAGTAGACAGTTGTTGATAGGGTAACTAGAGTGTTTGAATCTCCGAAAAGCCCCAAAAATTCTTACATAATAAAAAATCATATCATCATTCACACCATAATTTTCTTTATAAGATATTATAAATTAGGAGGTATCAACATCGTAGAACAGATATCGCATATATATTAGAATTAGTATATAAACGACCACTGACTACTTTATATCCTTTAATTTACAGAAACTCATCAAGAAAATACATTACACACAATTACATCTCATTTATGAATACTTAATCAATTCTTATGATAAGAGTGATTATTTAAATTCATGATTATTTTTTTACTTTTTGTGGTATCACCCATTAAGATTGTCAATGTCATATACATTCCTTATGTTTTAAGTGATTAGAGCATACATGTTCATTTATACTATTCCATCACATAAGTTATATGCATACAATTAAAGCAGAATTAAACATGCATTTAACAATAACATCGCATCCACAAACACAAGTCATGAATCATTCATCAAATCATCATAAAGCACATCATAAAATATATAGTCGAGATCCATTTGCATACAATCATGAATTCATCATTCATCATCAAAATACATCACATCATATCATCAAATCATATAAGCATCTACAATATCATCTATCATCTAACATATACATCAAATCATCATAATGCCATCATCACATCACATCATAAAATAAAATAACAACAAAAATATGAGCAATAGATGATACATATAATGAGTCATAATGTAAAGATATCATAAAAAGTATGTGTGTCAAGTTCATCGATGTACAAAAATACCCATGGGCAATAGTCATATAGGTCAACCTGACCTCAAAAATTAATCAAAACCAAGAGTATCATCAATCAAATACTGGGTTTGTGCCCCCTATAGCACCGCCCCCTATGGTTGGATCTTTGGGAGAATGGTGCGAGCTAGACCCTGGTGGTCTCTCTATGTGATGCCAAGTCCCATGACTAGGTCGAATGGAAGACTACCCTACTGTATAACTCCTACTAACCTATGACCCACCTATGGCTCATCTCACCCTAGGGATTACACCTAGCCTAATGATCTACCTTGAGAGAGCAGTAATCTGGGTTGCATTCTTAGCAATCTGAACATCACTCTCATCCAACAAACCTTGTAGATTATGGATCTTAGTATCAATAGCTACCCTCAAAGGATCATTAGGGGAAGGAGGGGCAGCAATAACCTGCATCTAATTAGCTCCCCCCATAGTAGCCTATAAAACCCATATCTGGTCTGACATATGGGTTATAGTAGTATCCCTCTGAGATATGGTGGCATCGCATTATTGTACCTATATCTTGGATGACTGGAGCTCAACCTCCACATCATGTAGTTGTGCCCTAAGAGGATAATATCTCTCCTTAGGCTCCATCTCCTCATCCACCTTCTCAAGAGCCTCCTGCTCCTTCGTTACCACCTATTCTACCTACTGGACCCATGCCATAGTCCTAGCACAAACCCTACACCCTGTCAGGTCTATCCCATCTCTGCCATCATCCTCTCAGTATAGACTACCCTCACCATACCACATCATGTTGCCAAAACACCACACAAATGCCTTTGTGACTCCACTAGCTACTCCAATATCAATAGCTAGGGTATCCTTCTCATCATCCAACTTTGTAACCTATCAAGGAGGGAGGTCTCTCTCTGCTCTGATGCGCCTATATAGAAATGGTACTAGTATCACATCATACTGCAACCCATACTTGAAAAAGAACTCAAGATTAGAAGAAGTGCTTGTAGATGTTAACCTTGTAGCCAATGAGCCATCTCTCATACCGCATCCTAGCAGTAAAGTTATCAAGATCATCATAAGTAGGACACTCATGATAAGGGCACCATATGATATCTCCATTCTAGAGTCTAGTGAAAGTATCAGTGTAATGAGTTAGTTCCCCTAAAAATGTGTGGCTCTTGCACTCCTCGCTCTCTCTGGCCCACCTAGCACCATAGCACTGCATCCTCCCATCCACAATTGTGATCTCAATAGGAAGCCCCTTAGGGTGATCTACCCTAATGTGCTCCCATCCCCAGACCTACAGAAGCCAACTACAGGCGATGCTGACACGGCCCCTCCAATGGATGTGGTACAACTCATAATAACACTGAGCCAATAGAGACCTACCCCATGCATATATGATAGTCTCCTCGTTGTATATTAGGTCCTGAACCATCACAAGAAGATTCCAAGGGAATATCAAGCCTAAAAAATATGGGATGAGGATATTTTTGATGACCATCAGCAGCACTGCGTGCCTCACTGTGAAAACATGCTCCTAGTACCAGTGGATTATAGAAACTCCTCCATACTTGTTTTCCTTAAGATCATACTTAGAATACCTTATGAAAACTTGAGTAAATACAACCACCTTAGAATTAGTGGTCAAAAAAATAATAGCCACCCCATCAAAATGGATCTAGAAGATCCTGTACATAGCCTCCGACATAATGGTCATCTCACAGGTCATAATGTGGAAGGTATTAGTTCGAGGGTCCCAACAATATGAGGTGAGGTAATTTTGTAACATACTGGAGCCCACAAGCCTTGAGCCATGCCTAGTCTATGTCTTCCAAGTGAGGAAGAAGGTCAAGCAAGAGCTTTGGGTCCCGATCCCGAGCAGTAAGGATCTAAAAAAAGCAAAAGAAATATGAAACATAACTAAAGTGCAATACATACTAAATAGTAGTTCAAAAAATTCAAAAAAATCAAAAAAATCAAAAACTATCTCAAAAATCTAATAAAAACCAAAAAATGAAAAAAAAATGGCAGCAGTAGGTGAATAACAAAAAAAATCAGAAACCCTAGGCTAAATCCACTAACAGAAAAACAAAATAAAAAATGGGAACTAACCCACCAGAGCAGAAAGTAAGCTAAACCTAGCTACGGGTTTTGATTCATTACTAACAGGTTTAGTGAGGTTCATTTTACCAATTACTTAGTGAGGTTTAGTTTTACCCACATAAAAGAAAAGAGAGCTAGGTTTTAGAAAAAGAGATATACCCGAGAAGCTCTGACTCCTCCAGTATCGATGTCTCACCCTGCGTAGCCATGTCCTTGATGCTAAGTAAACTCCAAAGTCACAACCATCGCTGTCACACTAGAGCTCTGAAAAGTGAATATTCAACAATGAAAATGAAAGGTCAAACCCTAGAAAATACAAATTTTATATTTCTTTAATTATGCCTTGGCTGCTGCTGACGTTTGTGGCCTAAACTTTGTGGTCACTCAAGGCTACAAAAGCCACAAGCAGGAACTCAGCGGCTACTGGACCTAATAGCGGCCAGATACACAAATCAAAACAAAAGATTTCCTCCTTGATAAATCACAAAAAAATAGCAAATATACACACTTTGATGGTTTAAGATCATCAGAATGTTCAAAATAACAAAAAAAATCACATAAAAGCACAATCTCATGTAGGCCTCGTATTCAGTCACCTACTCTATTAACTCGATGATTGCAATGATTCACACTCCATGTATTTCAGTGAGATGATTAGATAAACATAAGACCACTTGGGGAAAAAGCATTTAATTTTGGAATTATGATGTGCCACCCTTCAATCCCAAAGAAGACCAAGATGGTCAGACTACTCCACAGGTGCAAAAGGATCATCCTAATTTCCTTATGATACCAAAAATATTAAGCCAAAGTGATACAATCTAAACATAAATAGAATCACTCATCCTAAATCCCTAAGAAGGCTATTGATAGTTGGATCGCTCCTCGGGATAAGGATGGATGATTATCATAAACAATTGGGATCACACTTGTATGTGGGATTACCCATTTAAAACAACAAATGCTAGAAAGGAACCAGATTAGTCATATTTGTCAAGCGACTTATCGCTTCATTCATTATCATTTCTTCACCAATTCATTGTGTGAAGAAGTAGTTCAAAACTTCAACATAATCATAATAAAAATTAACAAAATATCACTTGATCACAACAAAATCATGTTTTTCCTACAAATAATTGTATACAACAGTCACAAATTTGCCTTGTTTGCTAGGAACGTAAGCAGACATGACATTTTCAATTGTAGATCTCCTATCGGTCGTAATTGTTGTAGAAGTTGAAGCTACTCGATTGAGTTTGAGGAATGAGTGTAATTTAACATGCCCAATACACTAAGCAAAGTCCTCCAAACGTTTAGGAAATGATTCAAGGGATGCACACCATCTTGCATTATTGGGCCATCTAGTGTTGATCATACCATTGATCACCATACACCCTACAAACAAATCAGTCTACATTTTTGCTCAACATTGTGTTTTCCACATAGTGCATCACAAAAAGGGGTATCTATAGACACCTAAATTATGTCATAATTAGGGGAGATGCTCACATAGACACATTCATAAGATCAAATTACATAATCTTGGACTTTCCAATCATCAAAAATGGTTCTCGCCACTCATTTGGGGCCTTTTCAAGCCATCCAAGCCTAGCCGCTCATGCCAAGAGCGGCCAGATCCTAGCCTCTCAAGCCTAGATCGACCAGACCTTAGCCACTGCAAATGATAGCGGCCAAGTATTAGTTACTGTAGATGACAATGACTAAGCCATAAGAAGTATTTTTTCTAACAAACAGGACTAATCATGGGCGTAAGTGGCAGTCTACATGCAATAAAGGTGAGTGGGAGTAACTTTGCATTCCTTTTCATGACTAGTTCACATAGAAGACTTGAGTTTGCATTTAGACTTGAGTTGACTAACCTCCAAGCATAAACAAAGGGTAAATGATCCTCATGCTAATGACCAGTTCACATAGGAGACTCAAGTTGGCAGTTACATTTCAATTAATTGGCTTCCAAACATAGAAAAGATAAGAAGCTTCTCATGCTAACTTACACTACGCATGAGAAATTCATTCCTAGGGCTTGGACATAGACCTGGGATTTCACATTATAAAAGGTGCAAGCATAAGAGTACCAAGGATCTATATTTGAAGAGAAGAGACATATTTTATCATAGAATAGATCTTTTATCGATCTTGGTCATTAAGGAGAGCTTTCGAGACTTGGAGATTTTCCTTGGTATCATGGGTATGACGAAGCCCTGACGGATTGAAGAGCATAGCACAATATTTCAACATCGGATACAATATTTTGTCCATAGCTTTGGAGCAAAGAGGATGAGAATCACTTTAGTGGTTGCTATCTTGAACAGTGGGCTATAGGCTTAGCTTAGGGTTTTAGACATTAGATTCATTATTTTAGCATATCATTAGCATAGCATCATTTCATTCGTTTGCATCCATAGCATTGTTCTAACTTGCATTTTCTTTCATTTGTTATATCCAATGCTAACAACCTCATACGGGGAGGCATTCTTGAACATCAAAGCATGTGTTATTAATTCATTACTTACAGGGACACTGGTTGATCGAACAAAATATGCAACATACGAGAGCAAAAGGGATCCCTCTAGGAAACAAACCTGGAGAAGGAGGCATCTGTAAGCCCTCATACATTTTCGTGTATGGAACTGGGAATCTTTTTGAAAGTGCACCACCTCTTCACAAAAGGGGCACTCTTTACCTATTTGTAACCTCATTGTATCAAAATTGGTATCCCTAAGAGGGACCGACATGTAACCGATTTTCAATACGAATAAAGAGATTCATCTTTGTTATTTTCATGTTATATGCTTTTCATTGTCTTCCATTTCATCTTGGGTTTTTGATAACATTGCAAGTAGAGTAAGAGTGGTGTGTGTGTCCCATGGTTGCTACACATTAATCCTTGCTCGAATTATTAATTGGCATGCAAAAAGGAAGAAGAGCTCGTGAGATTTGGATTTTCGTGTACAACGGATAGTTTAAAAAGGGAAGCGTGAATTGTTCAAAGGCCAACCGGGTAGCATGGCCTAGTGGCGAGTGGGCAAGTGCAAAAATATTTATTTGCAAGAGAGCCTGTGTTCGAAATACGATGGTTGCATTGGAGGTCATGTTGGTTGAAAGGCGCCCAAGGCGCACGTTATTTTTGCCAAGGGCAAAGGGAGCACTACTTGAAGCACGTGGTGCTTCGTTGGTTTCAAATGAGCACGTAGCTCGTGCGGAATTTGAGGCCATGGTTAAGGCGCACGTCATGGGCATAGTTGAGGGTTCGATTCCCCCAAATGCAAGGTAAATATTTTTGATTAAAACTTTTATTATCTGCCTAAAGTTGGAGGTATAAGGGTGTTTAAGGTTTTATGATTATTTGCCTATGTTGGAGTTATAAGGGTTGTTAAGTGAAAATTTAGAAGGATTAATTATTGGATAAGTGGTGGTATTTGAGTATTGTTATTAGGAGTAATAAGGAGGTTTTTATTTTAATTGTTTATTAAAGTCTTAATTAATATATTGATATATTGGAGAATTAAGACTATTGAGCATTGATTTTATTTTAATAAGGGTTTTTCTATTAAAGAAGATTATGGTGAATATTATTTTTAAGTTGGAGTGATAAGGTGTATTTTAGTCATCTTTTTGTATTGTGTTTTATTGAAGTCTTCTAACCCTTATTGAGATTGGCAAAGAGGAATTTGTGAGTGTGGCAGATTTGTTAGAACAACTCCTTGACAAGCAAAAGGTATGGGCAATCTCTTTCTTAATTGAGTTGAGTGGTTGGTTTTCTGAAAATAAGTTTGGAGTGAAAAGGACTTGATTAGGGTTTCCTTTTTGAGAGTGTTAGAGTTAATGCTTCAAGGTTTTCTGGAATTAAGTGTTGTGATTAAAACCTTGTTTTATAAGCATTGTTGTTGAAGCCATTGGTTGTGTGAAGAACTTGAGTTAGGGTTTGAAAAGAACATGAGTATCATTGTTATGTGAAGATAGTTTTATAAGCATTGTTGTTGAAGTGAGTTGTTGTGAACTTGAAAAGAACATGAGTATCATTGTTATGTGAGATTTGTTGTTGAGCATTGTTGGAAATATTTTGAGTTGGTTGATACATGCTTGGACTAGGGTTAGTGAGCAAAAGTTGTTCCTGAGTAATTGGTTGAATAGAGTTGGTTGAGCCTAGTCAAGTGGGTTTGTGAAGTGATTGTTCAAGTTCCATAAAACAAACTATTCTATATTCTGAATTGAGTTGTGAAAGTAATTGAGCATTGAGTATAGAACATATTGAGTCTCTAACAATTCTCTTTATGCTTCTTTGAGATTGGACAAGTTTTGTGTGGACTTGTTAAGCATATTTGAGGTAAGTCTTTGAGAAGACTTGTGGACTGATTTTGTGTGAGCTTTTGTGGAAGCTTACAATACATATTGAGCAAGTTCTGTGTGAGCTTGTTGAGCAGATTTGGATAGGTTCTGAGTGGACCTATTGAGAAGATTGACAGTGTGGACCTATTGAGCATATTAGACAAGTTCTGTGTGAGCTTGTTGAGAAGATTTGGATAGGTTCTGAGTGGACATGATTGACGGTTAGCCATGGGTGAGTGGCAGGTTTGAGTGGACCTGTTGAGCAGATTTGACCAGGTTCTGAGTGGACCTGTTGAGCAGATTCAAGCAAGTTCTATGTGGACTTGTTGAGCAGATTTGAGTAGGTTTTGAGTGAACCTGTTGAGCAGATTTAAGTAGGTTCTGAGTGGACTTGTTGAGCAGATTCAAGCAAGTTCTGTGTGGACTTGTTGAGTAGACTCAAGCAAGTTCTGAGTGGACTTGTTGAGCAGATTTGTGCTAGATCGACTGGACTGTGTTTAGTATAGATTTGAGATAGAGCTTTGGAGGTGACAGAGTAGAGAGGATAGTAGTCTCCAGTGGATAGAGATCCATCAGCCAGGGCAATGAGGATAGGTCTTCTGAGTGGGGACAAGAGTCTTCAGTGGAGAGAGATCCACAAGCCAGTGTAGTGGAGGTAGTAGTCTTCTAGAAGATCACCAGCTAGAGCATAGGAGAAGGAGTTCTCCTATGGATAGAGATCCATGAACTTGATTTAGGGGATTGGTGTCTCCTTTGGATAGAGGTCCATAAACATTGTAATTGGGAAGGATTCCCAAGAGATTGATTGAGAAAATTTTAGTGAAATATTTTCTCCGTGGAGTAGCCCACATTGGGTGAACCACGTAAATTGTGGTGTCTCTATTGTGTGATGATTTGTGCATTGCTTTGATTATTGCTATTGATATTGCTATCTACACATTGCATAATATTGGTTTGGAAAGAAAAGTAAAAAGTGGTCTTATATTGTTCACCCCCCTCTCAGTATAAGCTTGTGTTCTTCAATTGGTATCAGAGCGGGTTCCTTCAGAAGAGTTTAACAGCTTGAAGGAAAAGCTAACAAGAACACAATGGATCCTAAGGAGGTGTCCTCAAATAACTCAACACCAGTATTTTATGGAAGTGACTATTTATATTGGAGTATGATGATGAGGTTCTACTTAATGGCACTTGGCAATGAAGTTTGGGAAGTAGTGGAATTTGGATATGATCCCACAGTCAATCCTCCTACAGATAAGGAAGGTAAGCTTCTACAACACTATAATTCAAAAGCAATGAATGCACTTGTGAGAGGTTTGCATAGAACAGAGTCTATGAAAGTTATGCATTGTAGAACTACAAAAGAAATGTGGGATAAATTACAAGGTATATATGAAGGAGATAAAAGTGTCAAGAGAGCAAAGAGTCAAAATCTCAAAAGACAACTTGAAGTATTAAGAATGGATGAAGATGAAAATATTAGTACTTACCTACTTCGAGTTGATGAGGTTGTTAATGATATGCGAGGACTTGGTATGAAGGTTGATGAATCTGATGTTTGTGATAAAGTCTTAAGATCTCTTCCAAAAAGATTCAGTGAATATGTTTCTGCTATAGAAGTATCAATAGATGGTGATACTTTGACAAGAGATAAGTTGCTTGGTATGCTCACAACATTTGAGATAAGAACAAAAGATCCTATGCCCCAGAAGGAAGCAACATTCAAAGCAATCAATAAGACAAAGGGTAAGAAGTCAGAATCAAGCAATGAGTCATCTAGTGATGAGGAAGCTAACTATGGTAAAAGAGATAAGGACTATAGAAGATCTAGAGATAAAAGATCTATCAAATGTTTCAATTGTGGAAGGTATGGACATTTTGCAACAGATTGTCAAGAACCCAAGAACAACAATGTTGAGGAAAAATAGGATCACAGGTACAAGGAACCAGAAAGATACAAGCACCAAAAGAAAAGCAAGGATGGACAAAGCAGACAAGGAAAGAAGTTCTTTCAAAGGCAAAAGAGAAGCTACTATGCGGATAAGGCAAGTAAGTACTCAAGTGATAGTGATGCTAGTTTTTCAGACAATGATAGAGATGAAGTCCTATTTATGATTGAAGAAAAAGAATCAGTTAAGAAAAGGACTCCAATCATTCTCAAGTGTTTTAGATGTGGTAACTTTGGACATCTTGAAGATGATTGTACAAGGGATGGTTATAGTTTCAGTGATGATGAATATGAAGATACATTTGAAGGACCAGATGAAAATCTTCTAATGGCATTAGAGGATGAAAAAGGTGATCTCATAGAAGACAAGACAAAAGAAAATGAAGAAGCGGACAAAGGTAAACAAATAGAGGAATATTCAGAAGAAAATGGTTATGATCTTAAGGGAGAACTTATCTATGCCCTTGACATGGTAAAGAAGGTAAGGAAGCAACACTCTAAACTTGAAATTCAGTTTCAAGAATGTGATGAAGAGAGAAGATTGCTCATAGAGGATTTAGAAAAATCAAAGGCTAAGACAAAAAGGTTCAAGGATAAGTTAGAAGCAAAGATCTTAGAATGTGAGAAGTTAGCACAAGAAGTGGCACTACTAAAAGGAGATTTAGAAGACTCCAAGATCAAGATGAAAGGGTTCAAAAATAGCTCAAAGAACTTGGATAAGTTCATCAAGACACAAAAGACTACATCAAGCAAAACAGGTCTTGGTTTTGAACAAACTCAAAAGAAATAGGAAGGAGAATCAACTTCAAGTTTTGGAGGAGAAGAAACTTTAGATGAAGATACTTTAGAAGAAGACAGTGTAAAAGAAATTCAGACATTAGAGGAAGAGTTGGACAATAGAAAGTTCAACAAAAATAGGAACAATGCACAAAGAAGATACAGATGGAACAACAATCAGAATAGAAGACCAATGAGGTCAAGACAAGGAAGCTTCAATGGAAGATGCTTTTCATGTCACAAGTTTGGGCACATGGCTTCACAATGCAGGACACATGAAAGACAGGAATATGGGAACATATAGTCTTTTCATGGGTATTGCTACTCATGTAATCAGTTTGGTCACAAGGCAATGAATTGTAGGGTTCATGACAGAAGAGGATATGGCTTCACTAGGAGAAATCCTAAGACATTTGCACCTACAAGGAATAATAACATTAAGTGTTATAAGTGCAATAATGATGGTCACACAACAAAGTGGTGTAGAGCAGACATTCCAGAAATATGTATGAGCTGAAATAGAAGCATGAACAAGAACATGGATATGAACAAGAACATAAACAAGAGCAGGAATATGAATATGAATAGGAACATGAATAGGAACAAGAATAGGAATAGGAACAAGAACATGGACATGGATAGAAACAGTTAGAGGAATCAGAAAACTCAGAAAATAAGAGAAGAGGATAAAGGTAAAGAACAATGCTTTCTGGGAGTAGAAATACTCCCACCCTAGAATTAACCACCTCAATAGAAGGTGGGGGAGGGGCTAAGCTAAGAGGCTCATTCTTAGCCCCGAGCCCCAAAGGTGACCCTTTGCCATTGATGTCAAAGGGGGAGAGATTTGAGTAAGGGGGAGCAATTTGATAAGTTAAGAAAAAGGGGAGAGATTTGGTATTTAAGAAGAGCATTGAGCTAGGGGGAGCAGAGCAAAAGTGAGTTAAGCTTTCAGTAAAAATAATTTGGGTTGCCATCAATGACAAAGGGGGAGATTGTTGGACATTTTGAGCAGTTGTCATTGATGTCCAAAGTTAGTTGTCATTGATGTCAAGGTGCCAGGTGATAGCTCAGCTCAAGTGCAAGTGGGAGTTTAATGAAATTCATGATGGGTTAAAATATCTATATTTTACACCCAAGAGAATGGGTCAAAAGATGGTTTAATTCTCCCAAGGAAGCAATTTATCCAAGACATCAAAAGGATATAATATTATAATAATTGTTATTATAATATTAAAGTGATATGGTGAAAACCCCAAATAAAATATTTATAATTTTCATTATAATATTTTATAAATCAAAGTGGGTTTTATAAAGTTTAATTATATTTCATAAACCCAAAGTTGGGTTTGGAGGCAAAGGCATTCGAAGCACCTTATAAAATTATTAAACCTTCATCGATGTCATGGAAGGAGAATCTTTGGAAGCACCGATGTTCTCCAAGGAGTGGAGAAAGCAAATATAAATACCTTGCCCAAAGGGCATAAACATTATCCTTGCTCAAATTATTAATTGGCATGCGAAAAGGAAGAAGAGCTCGTGAGATTTGGATTTTCATGTAACAACAGACAATTTAAAAAGGGAAGCATGAATTGTTCGAAGGCCAATCGGGCAGCGTGGCCTAGTGGCGAGTGGGCAAGTGTGAAAATATTTGTTTGCAAGAGAGCCTATGTTCGAAATGCAATGGTTGCATTGGAGGTCATGTTGGTTGAAAGGCGCCCAAGGCGCACGTTGTTTTTGCCAAGGGCAAAGGGAGCACTACTTGAAGCACGTGGTGCTTCATTGGTTTCAAACGAGCACGTAGCTCATGCGGCATTTGAGGCCGCGGTTAAGGCGCACATCGTGGGCATAGTTGAGGGTTCGATTCCCCCCGAATGCAAGGTAAATATTTTTGATTAAAACTTTTATTATCTGCCTAAAGTTGGAGGTATAAGGGTGTTTAAGGTTTTATGATTATTTGCCTATGTTGGAGTTATAAGGGTTGTTAAGTGAAAATTTAGAAGGATTAATTATTGGATAAGTGGTGGTATTTGAGTATTGTTATTAGGAGTAATAAGGAGGTTTTTATTTTAATTGTTTATTAAAGTCTTAATTAATATATTGATATATTGGAGAATTAAGACTATTGAGCATTGATTTTATTTTAATAAGGGTTTTTCTATTAAAGAAGATTATGGTGAATATTATTTTTAAGTTGGAGTGATAAGGTGTATTTTAGTCATCTTTTTGTATTGTGTTTTATTGAAGTCTTCTAACCCTTATTGAGATTGGAAAAGAGGAATTTGTGAGTGTGGCAGATTTGTTAGAACAACTCCTTGACAAGCAAAAGGTATGGGCAATCTCTTTCTTAATTGAGTTGAGTGGTTGGTTTTATGAAAATAAGTTTGGAGTGAAAAGGACTTGATTAGGGTTTCCTTTTTGAGAGTGTTAGAGTTAATGCTTCAAGGTTTTCTGGAATTAAGTGTTGTGATTAAAACCTTGTTTTATAAGCATTGTTGTTGAAGCCATTGGTTGTGTGAAGAACTTGAGTTAGGGTTTGAAAAGAACATGAGTATCATTGTTATGTGAAGATAGTTTTATAAGCATTGTTGTTGAAGTGAGTTGTTGTGAACTTGAAAAGAACATGAGTATCATTGTTATGTGAGATTTGTTGTTGAGCATTGTTGGAAACATTTTGAGTTGGTTGATACATGCTTGGACTAGGTTTAGTGAGCAAAAGTTGTTCCTGAGTAATTGGTTGAATAGAGTTGGTTGAGCCTAGTCAAGTGGGTTTGTGAAGTGATTGTTCAAGTTCCATAAAACAAACTATTCTATATTCTGAATTGAGTTGTGAAAGTAATTGAGCATTGAGTATAGAACATATTGAGTCTCTAACAATTCTCTTTATGCTTCTTTGAGATTGGACAAGTTCTATGTGGACTTGTTAAGCAGATTTGAGGCAAGTCTTTGAGAAGACTTGTGGACTGATTTTGTGTGAGCTTTTGTGGAAGCTTACAATACAGATTGAGCAAGTTCTATGTGAGCTTGTTGAGCAGATTTGGACAGGTTCTGAGTGGACCTGTTGAGCAGATTTGACCAGGTTTTGAGTGGACCTATTGAGTAGATTAGACAAGTTCTATGTGAGCTTGTTGAGCAGATTTGGACAAGTTCTGAGTGGACCTGTTGAGCAGATTTGAGCAGGTTCTGAGTGGACCTATTGAGCAGATTAGACAAGTTCTGTGTGAGACTTGTTGAGAAGATTAGACAAGTTCTGTGTGAGCTTATTGAGTATATTTGGACAGGTTCTGAGTGGACCTGTTGAGCAGATTTGACCAGGTTCTGAGTGGACCTGTTGAGCAGATTCAAGCAAGTTCTGTGTGGACTTGTTGAGCATATTTGAGCAGGTTCTGAGTGAACCTATTGAGCAAAATTAAGCAGGTTCTGAGTGGACCTATTGAGAAGATTCAAGCAAGTTCTATGTGGACTTGTTGAGCAGACTCAAGCAAGTTCTGAGTGGACTTGTTGAGCAGATTTGTGCTAGATCGACTGGACTATGTTTAGTACAAATTTGAGATAGAGCTTTGGAGGTGACAGAGTAGAGAGGATGGTAGTATCTAGTGATATTTGCCTTGATATATTATAATCCAAATGGAATAATTCTATCTTATTTCATAATTATGACCCTTGCCTCATGAAAGATGAATGTTGGAAGAGCAGCTAGGACTAATACGTTAAAGGCTCAAAGAAGCCATGGATAGACAAAAAAATTATGCAAATTTGAAAAGAACCCTAGATAATTCTCCATAGGTGACAAAGTGTTTTTAAGGATAAAATCTAAGAAGAGTGTCATTAAATCAATAAATTTAGACCCTATATTTGTTGGTCCATTTGAGATTGTGGGGAAGATAAAAATGGTAGCCTATCAGCTCGACTTACCACCTAACCTGTCAAAGATCTGTAATACTTTTAATGTATCCCTACTTAGGAGATATATTGTTGATCTTGATCATGTGTTAGATGTTTCTAATTTACATATGGCAGATCTGACAACCTTTGAAGTGATACCTATGAAGATTTTAGAATTTGTTCCAAGACTATGAGGAAGCACAATATTTTGAAAATACACTATCCTTATTTATTTAATGATGCTATGTAATAATACAATTTGAACTATGAACCACTTATGCAAAATGGAAACTATGCCAAAAAAATATGTTTTATTATTTATTATGTAATAATGCAAGAAAAACATAGAGGAATGTGTTTAATCTAGGTGGGGAGTATGTCACATCCCACTCTGGAGGACTATTTTGAAGATGATATTTGTGTGATGATAGCTGGTTTTAATTCTTAATATATTCACATTGTATTTGTCAAAATAAAATGATGTTGCATTTCTTGATTGCAAGAACATTTATTCTCGTAGGTGGAAGACTGACTACCAAGAGATGAGAAGAAAAATGATGAATATGACAACTCAACAAGTAAAAATCATATTCCTATCATCACTAGTTACCTCCCTGATGGTGGTGTTACTTGAGTATTACTCTAAAAAGTCCCACCTAATCAAAGGAAAAATGGTGATGGGGGATATTAGGCACATGCATCAAGTGCTTGTATGTAATTTGTGTGTGATTTATATTTTATTTCATGATTGATTTGCATGAGTTTGGTTTAATTGAATTTTAATTGAAAATGCTTAAATAATATTTTGTATTTTATAAATTATTCTAGAAAATATTGAAAATAATATCATACAATTTATTATGATTTTGTGAAATCCTTAAACTAAGCAATTTTTAAAATAAAGGATTTAGTTTGTTGAGCATGCTTTTTGGATCTAGTTGATCCTATTTTAGAAGGAAATTAGGTAGTTTGTGTTTTTATGAACTTGCTCAATTTTGATTGGATTAAAACATGGAAAGAAAAAAAACTACCTTGAAGAATTAAATAATCAAGCTTTCCTGCACATGGCTAGTTTGGGAAGGTTGAAATGGTGGATAAGATTATTTTCTTATCTCTATGGATTCCATTTCCATTAAAATAATATATATTAAAAGTAGCCTGCTCATGGGATAAGAAAAAATAAGATATATATATATATATATATATATATATATATTATATATATATATATTTAGAAGCATATTTTTTGAAAGAAAGAAAGAAAAAAAATAATAATAATAAAAAATAAAATATATACTTAGAAACATATTTCTTGTCTAAGAGGAAAGAGAGCTATAAATTTCCATAGAAGTTGTGAAATAAAGGCTAGCTTATGTTATGTGGGAGAAGAGGCTAGAAGGGGTGGACGAAAGGAGAACATTCAAGCAAAACTTAGTTTGGGGTTTGTGAAAGCTAGGTGTGGAAGTTTCCTCTTCCTTTACGTATGATTAAATTGTTTGCTCCTCTTTACTCTATTACCCTGAATGATGATTCATGTTAATATTTGGAGAGTTGTTTGTAATCCCATTGCTTTCTATTTTAATTTGGGTGTTCAAATATTATTGTTAATACTGTCAACGTTGTCCAAAGGAGGGTATTATGTATTATATCATTGAGTATTGGAACCCTGGTATAGATGTAATAAGACCCCATTGCTTTAAAGCCATTTATCCAAGCTTGTAGAAGCCATGTTGGCCTTGATTTTCAATAGAATGTTTTAAATTGGAAATTTTAATCATCCACTGGCCAATCTATTATGTCTTGCATGCCTCACTATGACTCATAGCTCTAATAGTGACATAGGAAGTGACCATCATTGTGAATGGTCATGGAAAAATTATGAAATATAACTAATCACTGGAGTAGCTCATTCTTAGGGCTGACTGAATGTTTGGGTTGATCTATAGAAAGAAATAAAAAAAAAACCTTAGTGATTATTGTTTATAATATCTAAATTTCACCTTCATCTTAGGCTTGTATTGTTCTCTATATTGCTCTGATGACAAAACTGGTTTCGACATCTAAAAATAACTAGTGGACCAGCTATAATTATATATATATGTGCATTGTTATAAAAATCCATTTATATGTGTGGCAGATGTGGTTGAAATCCATTGCACGACTATTTGAAAACCTTTTCAACCTCATAGATGGTATCAATTGTCAATCTCTATTGGAATTTCATTCCACTTTAATACCTTTTTCTTTGGTTGTAACAGTTTTAGAGTTGTCATTGTCGGCATACACAATGTCCAATCCTATGATTTGATGTTTGTTTATCTACACTATAACATGAGGTCCACATTAAATTTGTGTGAAATATTTGATGAATGATGGCCAGAGTAAAATCTCTATGATCTACCCATTTGATGTATAAGCAATTGATTGTTCAACTATGCACTACATTCAATGCCTTTCTCGATCTTCCAATCAATGGTGAATTCTCTGTCAAAATTGTTCTCTCAACCTCTATTGACCCATGCCCATACCTTTGCTATTTATTACTCTATGCTTGCTCAGATGAGAAGGTTTGATAAACTATTGTGATAGTAGGTTACCAAAAATTTAATTCATTATTGACTTCTCTTCAACATAGTATTGTAACAATCTAAAAAGCATACACCCTACTAGTTCATCAATTGAAATCGAGCATGAAAGCAATAAATAAATAGACAATAATGAATTTAATAAGAAATTGGATTTCCTTTTATTAAATCTTTGACATATCCAAATTACATATACGTCCTTAGGGATACCCAATTTTTGATACAATTGATATAATATTTAAGACCCTCTAAACAATGGGGAGGTGTAATCCATAGACTTTTTAGAAGGTACACAAAATACTCAAGGCCAAAGATAGCCTTCTTCTCATGCGATTAGGATCATATGCTACCTTGAATGCCTTGAAGATAAATAGGTCCTATAAACCCTGCATTCAAGAAAAAACATGAAAGGAGTTAATAACAAAGGAGACCTCTCTTGATGAGGCTTTGATAAACAATTGCATAAATTGATGATAAATAAAACAAGAATTCATATAAATCTATGAATATATGCAAGAAGTCACCAAATTACTCTAAAGCATGTAAAGAAAGCATGAAATATACCAATTAAGAAGCCTAATTAACCATTAAAACTTGAAATGCATCAAATTCAATGAAACTATTTTATATTGATATATGTAAGAAAAATGGAAGTAAATATACGTCTAAATCCTAAATTAACTAGTAAAATGTCTTCTACAATGTTAATCTATGCTAGATAATGCTAATTGCATAATTGGAAATGGAAAACTACTGCTAAAATAGAGGAAAGAGAGCATCAAATCCTAGTCGTGGGTCTGAGGTGTAGCTAGTTCTGTTAGCCATGGTTGATAGTCATGGGTATGGGAAAACTTCCCTTTCTCTTACAAAAAGGGCCAAAAACTCTCAAATCCTCTAAGGAATTGATGATCAAGGGTTGCCTCAATGTAATTTAGAATTGGTAATGGAAGTGTGTCAATTGTAGTTTGCTCCTCAAGCTCTTGAGATATCCATTGTTGCAAGGTTGATGATAAAATTGGATTTTGGAAACATCTTGTTACTCTTCACAAGGTGCAATTGACTCTCTAATTCAATAGGGTTTCACTACAATGCAATTGAGCTATTCTTCAGCAATTTGGTAGCACTTCATTAGAGAAGACAGCCAGGGTTTGCTCTTTGAAATTTGGGTCTTAAATAGACTCCAAAAATCCTTGCTCTAGATTCATAGAGAAGTCAAGAAAAATAATTGGTAGTTGGGAGGAAACTTCTAGATGCTTCCAAGCCCAAACTACTTCAAAATTGTTACAATTTGATTGTTGCAATTGATTTTACTCAGCTATGGTCACCCGATTTTATTATAGATCTAGCCACAGTTGCTCAACACAGCTAAGACTCTAGCCATAATTATCACCCATGGCTAATAAGTAGGCTTCCCATAGCCATATTTGTCACCCATGGCTAAGAAGTAGGCTTCCTATGGCCACGATTGTCACCCACGACTAAGGCTGAAAGGGCCTAGGATGGCTAAAATGAGTGGTTAGAACCACTACTTGGTCTTGGAAATGTCTAAGGTCATTCATATGGTCTGCAAAGGTACCCAAATGATTATTATCCTAAACATTATTTATTTTAGATATCTACAAATTCCCCTTTTGGGATGCGTTGTGATAACGAACAACGTTGAGCACAAATAGACCTCCTAAAACCATATCGTAGGTTGAATGATGATCATTGATTTTATCAACATTATATAACCAATCATAAAAAGAGCATACATCATTGAATCATTACCTTCGATGAGTTTCTGGTAATATTAAGTCAAAATCCTATCCTTTGCGGCAATTAGGAGATAAGCTTAAGTCTAATCCTAGCCTTGGAGGGAATTAGGAGACAAGCTTAAGTCTAATCCTAGCCTTGATGACAATTAGGAGATAAGATCAAGTCTAATCCTAGCCTTGATGACAATTAGGAGATAATATTAATTCTAATCCTAGCCTTGATGGCAATTAGGAGACTAGCTACCTAGTTTTCTTGAATTTGCTTCTCATATTTTGCTTATTTGCCCTAAGCAAGGAGGGTGCATGATTATCTTTGACAATGATTCTTGAATGAACGTACTTAGCAATGATTAAGCATTTAATTATTTATTTTTATTATAAATGTGATTATAAATACCCCCTCAAGTGACGAGTCAATTAGGGAAGAACAATGAATAAAGCGACGAGTTGCTTGACCAAGATGAATAATTTGGATAATTCAAGATGATTGCACTATTGTTATTATTTGGCAAGGCCCAATTCAGCCATGATTTCAACTATTAATAGTAATTGTACATCTCTATCCCATGGAGTAGTCCAGCCAAAATGGCCTTCTTAGAGAATAGATATGATATCAATTCCAATTAGGCTTGTGTTGAATCACTATGATCGATGATTTGCTAAATCATTGTGAAGTTTAATTTATTTATTTATTATTTATTAATTTTGCAATTTTAGAGAATTTTGGATCGGTAAATATGTATTATTTTCCATTATGAAACTTCTTATGATGATCAAATATGTGTAGTTATGACTTGAATGAAAACACCAAAGGTTTAGAATTTTTTGAGTTTTTATATTGACCAAAGGACTGGGGTATCTTTGGAGCCTTTTGGGATTGAATATAGCAAGTTAAAGGGTGTAACCTTTTGGAAACCTAGCAATTGATTATTAATTAATGATGGGATTTAATTATGCTATTGATTAGGAAGGCACACTACCTTGAGTTACCCCATGTTACTTGATTGTTTGATTGTTGATTATTGGGACATATGATATTGATAATGCCCTAGTTGATGTTTGCAAATGTTTTTGCTTTGATTTTTTGTTATGGATGCTATGATTAATGCAATGCCTACATGATGATGTGATTATGCTATATGTATGCAATGTACTGATGATATGCACTAGCTATATGATATATGTTTGGTTAGATGCTATGATCTATATGTATAGATGGACTATTATGTATGCATATGGATGCAATGCTTATTGTTAAATGCATGTTGAATTTGTTTCTTTTAGTCTCACAATGACACTGAGAGGGGGGGTGAATCAGTGTGGCTCTTTAAAACTTAAAAACTTCAACTCTTAAAGCCAAAACAATGAAATCTTAAAACCACATAAAGCAAATACAACAAGAGAGCATCACACAACACAAGATGTAATGAGGTTCACCAGTTTTGGCTACTCCTCAAAAATGATTGCTTGGACTACCATCCAAATCCAGCCTTTGCAAAGCAACAACTTTACAATCAATTTTACCAGCACCAACTGGAAGGAGCACCAACCCCTGATTTACCAGCACCAACTGGAAGGAGCACCAACCCCTAATTTATCTGCACCAACAGAAAGGAGCACCAACCCCTGATTTACCAGCACCAACTGGAAGGAGCACCAACCCCTAATTTATCTGCACCAACAGAAAGGAGCACCAACCCCTGATTTATCTGCACCAATAGAAAGGAGCACCAACCCCTAATTTATCTGCACCAACAGAAAGGAGCACCAACCCTTGATTTACCAGCACCAACTAGAAGGAGCACCAACCCCTAATTCCAAGCACCAACTTGGACTTCAATTTTAAAATTAGAATATTGACATAAAAATGCCTTCGCTTATACAAGACCCCGACTGGTCTATTGCTCACCCAACCTCGCTCACTAGTTCACAAAACAACACACACCTATGGCTCTGCTTGCTGCACTTTTATGGCCCTCTTACAGACCCCTTTGCTGTGCTTCTTTACTGCACTCTTACGGCTCTCATGGCTCTGCTTAACACTCTCTTACGACACTCTTCCAGCCCTCTTTTTGTAGCACTTTCACACTTTCACAGCAACACTTTTCCTCTCTGTAGCAGCAATTTAATTCTCCACGTAGACCTCCTTTTATAATAGAATTCTGATTCTATTTTTAGCTTCCATATTTTCACATGCATCTTATTAATAGAAAATTCTATATTCAACTTCCTTTATCTCACAGTATTCTTTCATGCATCCTATAAATAGTTACGGTTCTTTGTTTGGTCTTCGACTGATGACTTTCAGTTTAACCGTCGCTCGATGCATTCACTCCATAACTGACCTTGTAACTATCATTCTGACTCCAGTTCACTATTCTTATTTTAGCTACATGATTTTTCTCTGTAAATGCACTTGTAACTATTGTATAACTTCAATTAACTCTTCTTATTTTAGCTGCATGTATTTCTTCTGCAACTGCCCCTATAACTGTCATGGAACTTTAGTTAACTATCACATATCTTATTTTGGTTGGGTTCTCTTCTTGCTCGCACCAACGTGACCTATCATGAAATCGTGACACTTCTACCTCTTTGTTCTCTTCTCGGCTTTCACCCATGAAAACACATGTCACGATATCGTGACACTTTCACCTTCTTGCTACTCTTCTCGGCTTCAACCAGCAAAAACACAACATGTCACGATATCACGACACTTTCACCTCCTTGCTACTCTTCTCGGCTTCAACCAATGAAAACACAACATGTCGCGATATCATGACACTTTCGCCTCCTTGCTACTTCTTCTCCTATACCAATGAAAACACAACATGTCACGATATCACGACACTTTCGCCTTCATACTCTCTCCTTTTACTATGTCTCGATATCGCGACACTTCTCCTTCTTACATTCTCTCTCCTCCTTCGAGTCACGAAAATGCGACATGTCACGATATCGCGACACTTTTTCTCCTTAGCTTTTCTCTTGCCTTCGGGTCGTGAAAACCCGACATGTCGCGATATCACGACACTTTTTCTCCTTAGCACTTTCTCTTGCCTTCGGGTCATGAAAACCCAACATGTCATGATATCGCGACACTTTTTCTCCTTAGCGCTTTCTCTTGCCTTTGGGTCATGAAAACCCGACATGTCGTGATATCGTGACACTTTTTCTCTCGGACTCTCTCTCCTGCAATATGTCATGAAATCGTGACACTTTTTCTTTCGGACTCTCTCTCCTGCAACATGTCACGAAATCATGACACTTTTTCTTTTGGACTCTCTCTCCTGCAACATGTCATGAAATCGTGACACTTTTTCTTTTGGACTCTCTCTCCTGCAACATGTCATGAAATCATGACACTTTTTCGTTGTACAACCTTCCTTGCAATATGTCACGAAATCGTGACACTTTTTCATCCGTACAACCTTCCTTGCAATATGTCATGAAATCGTGACACTTTTTCTACTTGCCTTTCTCTCTTCCAACATGTCGTGAAATCATGACAGTTTTGCTTGCTTGCACTGTTTCTCCGAACATGTCACGAAATCACGACAGTTTTGCTTGCTTGCACTTTCTCTCCGAACATGTCACGAAATCATGATAGTTTTGCTTGCTTGCACTTTCTCTCCAAACATGTTGCAAAATCGTGACACTTTTTCTTGCTTGCACTTTCTCTCCGAACATGTCAGAAATCGTGACACTTTTTCTTCCTTGCATTTTCTCTTCTTTTGGACCGTGAAAATGCAACATGTCACGAAATCGTGACACCTTTTTCTCTCTCCTCTTTCTCTTTGCTTTGGCCCGCGAAAATGAAACATGTCGCGAAATCGTGACACCTTTTTCTCTCTCCTCTTTTTCTTCAAACATGTCGCGATATCGCGATAGTTTTTCTTTCTGGCCAACATGTCGTGAAATCGTGACACCTTTTTCTCTCTCCTCTTTTTCTTCAAACATGTCACGATATCGTGATAGTTTTTCTTTCTTGCCAACATGTCGCGATATCGCGATAGTTTTCTTCCTTGTGATTTTCTTTTGATTTTTAGCATATGGGCCACTTCTATCTTTTGGAAAACCACTGCTCTGAAGAACCTCTTAACTCCTGTCCATTGCATCAACCGATCTGTCTGACTGTGTTGACAACAATGACAATACTGTTTCTGCACCTTGCTCAACAATCTCCCCCTTTGGAATTGTTGGCAACACACATGCAAGTTCCTGTAATACTTCTCCCCCTTTGACAATAATACCAAAGGGCTACTGCAGACTCCCCCTAAGTCCATGCACATCATTCTCAGGCACACGTTATGACAGTTAGCAAAAATTACAAATATGAGCAAAAAGATAATCAAATATATAAATGCTCCCCTTGAGAATGTGGTCCCTCACTCAGATCTATCTTCAACTGTGTTGGCTGCTGGATCTCTATCCATTGAGACTCTGTCCTCTGTACCCTGTCAATAGGCTCACACAGAATCTATCCAATCTTATAGAATCATAAAGAGAATTGTTAGAGACTCAATATGTTCTATACTTAATGCTCAATCAATATATCAACTAAATCTCATAGAAGCATAAAGAGAATTGTTAGAGACTCAATATGTTCTATACTCAAATCCCAATCTCAACACAACTCAACCAATCACTTTTTACATTTTCAACTTGGTCTGTGTTTTCTACAGTCACCATTGGTCACACCTTACTTTCAACTGTTCGACTCAGGAGACAACATTTTGTCACACACTTCACGGCCAACTATAGTGCACCTTACTCAAACTCATACGACTGGACCTCGGATAGGTAAGATTCACAAAGCAAAGTTGCTCATCTTGATGAGCTAAATCAGACTTCAATATTTTCAACACAGCGTCATAATAGATCTGATAATCTTCCCGTCAATGTGAAGTTCAAATACACACTACTTTTATCGAAACACATATATGCGGCTCGGGCAACATTCTTTCACTAACCACACTATCTGAACTGTTATAATCCTTAACTTTGGATAGTGGCAGTAAGAACCATCAATAGTACAACAATGACATATAGCAATATTACCAATAAAGACAACTCTTAATTTAATCACCACCCTTCACTGCACTACCACAAACAACTACATGAACTGAAAACACACTTTGACAGCTATATAACAACTCCCCGACTACTTTTCTTTCATCCTCAGATAACTACACAAATACATAGGAGCATTAAAATAAAACTTTAACATTGCTCCCCCTGAGGATGTGCTACCTGGAGCTTCTTAGTGCAATAGAGGAGTAATCTCCTTCTGTCCAAGGAGACACGATTTCCTCTCTTCTTTCTTTCTCCAGTATTTCTTGAACTTAGGCTGAAGGTTTTCACCTGCATCCCCATTTTGAACCTTTTCGTGAACCTGAACATTTCTCTTGGGTGGTTGTCTCTTGTACATCCTTGATGGATGATTCTTTTCCTTTCTTTGATGCACATGATTTCTTCCCTGTCTATGTTGCATTCTTTGCGTCTGATGAAATCTACTGTCTTGCCTTAGATTTGGACAAGACCTTGCTATGTGCCCATGACCATTACATTTAAAACATTGCACATGATGTTCAACCGGAATAACAGATGTATTTCTACCAGCATAACTCTTTGATCTATTATTCTATCCACAATAAATTGCCTTGTGACCATAATGGTTGCATCTAAAACAATTGCCATTAAAAGCATTATTATGAATAAAGTGAGAGTGATAGAACCTCTTTTGTTGTGGTTGTTTTGTTGTAGATCTCCTTTGAGATTTTCTTATTTTTGAGGATTCAGCTTCAGGCTCTTCTTGCTTTGATCCTTCAGCAGTGGACTTCTTCTTCTCTATAGATTTAGAAGATGAAGGTTGTTCAGCTTCATATCCAAGACCAAGCTTGCTCATGGGGCTTCTTTGTTGCCTTATCATTTTATCTAGCAACTCTGTGCTCTTCTCAAATTTGAGATTTGTATTGGCCTCTTCTAGTTGTTTCCTCAATAACACAATCTCCTCTTCTTGTTTGCAGCAAACAATCTCTTTCTCATTGATCTGTGACTTCAAGGCTTCTTCTATTTTCTTGGCTTTGTGAATTTGTAAGAAGAGATCTTCAATATCACCCTCATATTCTTCCAACTTTTTGGACAGTATTTTGTTCTTTTTCCTTTCTAAACCCAACTCTTCAAGTGCAGAGATCAACTCACCTTCTAGATCTACTTCAGCCTCAGAGTCTTCACCACATACTTTAGAGTTCACTTCTTCTTCCTTTTTTGATTCTACTTCTTCAAATGCCATGAACAGAGCTTCACCTATTTCCTCTTCAGAATCCTCACCGGAGTTGTCTTCTGTTGAACTGGCATTCCTGGAGATGAAACTTTTCTTCTTGAAGTTACCTTTTTTGAAATTCATTTTCTTCTTCTAGTCACTTCGTTCTTGGTGCGATCCTTCATTACTTTCGTCCTTCTCATTAAGTGGACAATTAGTCGCAAAGTGCCCAATGCCTCCACAGCTGAAACATTTAAATGGTAGCTTTCCTCTGTATTTTCCTTTTCCCAATTTTAGTTTTCGAACAAAGTTTGCTTCCATTTCATCTGATGTCTCTTCTTCCTCGGACTCTTGTTTTGCGTTTTTATTTTTAAGGACTTTAAAAGCCGCTTCTCTGTCTGTGGGTTTAGATTTTCCTATCCTCATCTCATATGCAGTCAAAGAACCATGCATCTCATCCATACTAAAAGAATTTAGATCCTTAGCTTCTTCTATAGCTAAAACTTTAGAATCAAATCTTTTGGGAAGGGATCTTAATACCTTTTTCATGATGACAGAGTCTCCGATATCCTCATCGAGTCCTCTGATCGCATTAATGATTCCATTAACTCTCAGCATATATGCCTCAATGTTTTCATCATCATTCATCTTCAATGCTTCGAACTGAGCTCGATGTGTCTGTAACTTGGCCTCCTTGATCTTATCATCTCCTTCATGAATACTCCTCAGTTTGTCCCATATTTCTTTTGTCATTTTGTAGCTCATGATCTTTACTAGTTCACTGTCTGCTAATCCGCACATGATAGCATTCTTTGCTTTAGAGTTATTCTCAAATAGCTTCTTACCGACAGCATCGGTTGGAGGAGTGGTGGGGATTGTGTATCCACTATTTACTGAATCCCAAATGTCATATCCCAAAGCACAGAGATATGTCTGCATCCTGATTCTCTAGAATGCGTAATTGGTTCCGTCAAACAATGGTGCTTTGTTTGATGAGAATCCTTCACCACCTGCCATTGCGTACTAATCCAAGATCAACCCTAGCTGATTTAGCCTGAAAAGGGAAACTGGCTCTGATACCAATTGTTAGTCTCACAATGACACTGAGAGGGGGGGTGAATCAGTGTGGCTCTTTAAAACTTAAAAAATTCAACTCTTAAAGCCAAAACAATGAAATCTTAAAACCACATAAAGCAAATACAACAAGAGAGCATCACACAACACAAGATGTAACGAGGTTCACCAGTTTTGGCTACTCCTCAAAAATGACTACTTGGACTACCATCCAAATCTAGCCTTTGCAAAGCAACAACTTTACAATCAATTTTACCAGCACCAACTGGAAGGAGCACCAACCCCTGATTTATCTGCACCAACAGAAAGGAGCACCAACCCCTAATTTATCTGCACCAATAGAAAGGAGCACCAACCCCTAATTTATCTGCACCAAAGAAAGGAGCACCAACCCTTGATTTATCTGCACCAAAAGAAAGGAGCACCAACCCCTGATTTACCAGCACCAACTAGAAGGAGCACCAACCCCTAATTCCAAGCACCAACTTGGACTTCAATTCTAAAATTTGAATATTGACATATAAATGCCTTCACTTTTACAAGACCCTGACTGGTCTATTGCTCACCCAACCTCGCCCACTCTTCACCACAACACATACCTATGGCTCTACTTGCTACACTTTTATGGCCCTCTTACAACCCTCTTGCTGTGCTTCTTACTGCACTCTTATGGCTCTCACGGCTCTGCTTAACACTCTCTTACGACACTCTTCCAGCCCTCTTTTTGCAGCACTTTCACACTTTCACAGCAACACTTTTCCTCTCTGCAACAGCAATTTAATTCTCCACGTAGACCTCCTTTTATAACAAAATTCTGATTCTATTTTTAGCTTCCATATTTTCACATGCAGCTTATTAATAGAAAAATCTATATTCAACTTCCTTTATCTCACAGTATTCTTTCATGCATCCTATAAATAGTTACGGTTCTTTGTTTGGTCTTCGACTGATGACTTTCAGTTTAACCGTCGCTCGATGTATTCACTTCGTAACTGACCTTGTAACTGTCATTTTGACTCTAGTTCACTATTCTTATTTTAGCTACATGATTTTTCTCTGTAAATGCACTTGTAACTATTGTATAACTTCAGTTAACTCTTCTTATTTTAGTTGCATGTATTTCTTCTACAACTGCCCCTGTAACTATCATGGAACTTCAGTTAACTGTCACATATCTTATTTTGGCTGGGTTCTCTTCTTGCTCGTGCCAACGTGACCTATCATGAAATCGTGACACTTCTACCTCTTTGTTCTCTTCTCGGCTTTTACCCACGAAAACACATGTCACGATATCGTGACACTTTCACCTTCTTGCTACTCTTCTTGGCTTCAACCAACGAAAACACAACATGTCATGATATCGTGACACTTTCGCCTCCTTGCTACTCTTCTCGGCTTCAACCAATGAAAACACAACATGTCACGATATCGCGACACTTTCGCCTCCTTGCTACTCTTCTCGGCTTCAACTAGCGAAAACACAACATGTCATGATATCGCGACACTTTCGCCTCCTTACTCTTCCTTTTACTTAAAAACACATGTCGTGATATCGTGACACTTTCTCCTTCTTACATTCTCTCTCCTCCTTTAGTCACGAAAATGCGACATGTCGCGATATCATGACACTTTTTCTCCTTAACTCTTTCTCTTGCCTTTGGGTCACGAAAACCTGACATGTCACGATATCGCGACACTTTTTCTCCTTAGCGCTTTCTCTTGCCTTCGGGTCACGAAAACCCGACATGTCATGATATCGCGACACTTTTTCTCCTTAGCGCTTTCTCTTGCCTTCGGGTCATGAAAACCCGACATGTCATGATATCACGACACTTTTTCTCTCGGACTCTCTCTCCTGCAATATGTCATGAAATCGCGACACTTTTTCTTTTGGACTCTCTCTCCTGCAACATGTCACGAAATCGTGACACTTTTTCTTTTGGACTCTCTCTCCTGCAACATGTCACGAAATCGTGACACTTTTTCTTTCGGACTCTCTCTCCTGCAACATGTCATGAAATCATGACACTTTTTCGTCCGTACAACCTTCCTTGCAATATGTCATGAAATCGTGACACTTTTTTGTCTGTACAACCTTCCTTGCAATATGTCATGAAATCGCGACACTTTTTCTACTTGCCTTTCTCTCTTCCAACATGTCACGAAATCACGATAGTTTTGCTTGCTTGCATTGTTTCTCTGAACATGTCATGAAATCATGACAGTTTTGCTTGCTTGCGCTTTCTCTTCGAACATGTCATGAAATCGTGACAGTTTTGCTTGCTTGCGCTTTCTCTCCAAACATGTCATGAAATCGTGACAGTTTTGCTGCTTGCTCTTTCTCTTCGAACATGTCACGAAATCGTGACACTTTTTCTTCCTTGCATTTTCTCTTTGCTTTGGACCGCAAAAATGAAACATGTCACAAAATCGTGACACCTTTTTCTCTCTCCTCTTTCTCTTTGCTTTGGCCCGCGAAAATGAAACATGTCATGAAATCGTGACACCTTTTTCTCTCTCCTATTTTTCTTCAAACATGTCGCGATATCGCGACAGTTTTTCTTTCTTGCCAACATGTCGCGAAATCGTGACACCTTTTTCTCTCTCCTCTTTTTCTTCAAACATGTCGCGATATCGCGACAGTTTTTCTTTCTTGCCAACATGTCGCGATATCGCGACAGTTTTCTTCCTTGTGATTTTCTTTTGATTTTTAGCATATGGGCCACTTCTATCTTTTGGAAAACCACTGCTCTAAAGAACCTCTTAACTCCTGTCCACTGCATCAACCGATCTGTCTGACTGTGTTGACAACAATGACAATACTATTTCTGCACCTTGCTCAATAGTTTCAATTGTTTATGCATTTAATTTATGTGCCATGATATGATGTATGTTGTGTATTGGAATGCATTAATTACATGATGGATGAACTAATGTAAATAAACCTATATTCTTTAATCACTTAAAACATAAGAAATGAATGCAATATGTGCTTAACACTCTAATGGATGACACCACAGAATGTATAACCATCATGAATGTAATTGATAAATATTATCATAAGAATTAACCAATTAGACATCCATATATGAAATGATGAGTTTGAAATATATGGAATAATTTATGAGATGAGATAATTTATTGCTATGAGGAATTTTTGAGATCTTCCATGAGACTCAAACACCGTAGTTGACCTATCAAAAGTTGTATACTGACTATACTAGACTTCTGAAGGATAAAGTTTTTGCTATGAAATACCAAGCTATTCATTACCCCTATGTGTGCAAATAAATATATTATATGATACATAAGCATACCCCAGTGCCATACGAGATTCATTTAACCCATTTTTGTATTGGGGATCCTCAAATGTCCACCTAATCTTAGGTTTGGACTTACTTAGACAAGACCACTAGGCAATATAATCCACCTAAAGCTAGCTCATTTGTAAATTTCTTAGACCTATCCCAATGTCATGCAGTATTCATTCAGCCCATTATTGTATTGGGGATCACTCCATAATTTTTGAGTATTGACCATTCCAAGGATTCAAGCTCACCCCCTTCTCACATATAGTGACAAAAATCACTATTTAAGTTGTATTTTTTTTTTAGCAAGGGATTTTATTTTACTTTAGGATTTTGCTCCTTTTTATAAGTAAGGGATTTCTTGGGGTAGGGGAAACTTGTACTTTTACCAATAACCAACACCCTAGACCATTGTGCCTTACAAATGAGAAAATAACAAAACCTTTCACTTAATGTGACTAGGACCACTTTATAGTGTTTGTCCTTCCTTACCCTAAGTAGGATTATTAACATGTTTGATTAGTGATGGGATTATGATATGCTAAGTGCTATCAAATTAGACCTCATCTACAAAAGCAAAGCAAGTTTTCTACTAAATATGAGAAGACCACTAGGAATGTCTGAATGACTGGAAAACCCTAGTATATTCTTGATAGCAATAGGAGGGTTGTGTTGAAAAACACAATTACTCACAAGGGTGATAGATGATAATGACACATAGATGCATGATCGAAATACAAGCGTGGTGTCATTTTTAATATTGCAAACACACCCTATCCTAATGCAAGTGCAATGGATGAAAATGCCTAATGCCATGCAAGTAAATGAAATACATAATACAAAATGAAAACACATAGTGTAAATGTTTTTGAAGTTTTGAATATTTTGCAATATTTTTAGATTTTATTGCTTTTTGATTTTTATGGATTTTGAAATTTTCCATGTTTTTGAATTTTTTAAATTTATGATTTTTCAATTGTTTTTGAAATTTTATGATTTATTTGAATAGTTTTGTTTGTTTTTATATTTTTAAATGGGAAGTTACACTACCTTAAGTACCCCTAGTGTGTGTGCCACTTAATGAAAGTGAAGAAGGTGTGATGCCTTTAGAAGTCTCACTTTGCTTCATTGATCATGATGTGGATGACGGGGAAGGTGTGACACCTTGAAGACCCCCAATGTACATTTTATTTGATGTGCTATGATTGGCTTGGCTAGGAGGAGTAGTAGCAACTGATACCCCCTGTTGTGATGTGCAATTGTATGCACTCCCAATGTCCTTCTAAGATGAGATAAGTGAAGGTGAAACATTGGATGATGCTATAGGTTGCATAGATTGATTTAGATATTCCTACTCCTTTGTTGCAACACTGATCATTCCCACAAAATATTGGGGAGGTAGGTTGATATGCACCTGATTAGGTTTCTCAACTTGATTGGTAGGTGTTGTGTTTGCTTCATGTGTAGGCCAAGGGTCATGTAATAATCCTATCAAAATATCTTACCTCTCAATCATATCCTATACTAAATTGCTAAAGGGATAGCATGTCTGGATGTCATGACCCCTTTTCAATGGCAAACACAATATAGATTTAACCTGTGCACCTTTGATCTATGCTTATTAGGCTTCAATATATGGAGCTCCAAAATATTGATTTTTCCTACTGCACCTAATCGATTAAAGATCGATGCTAATGTCTCTGGAAAATTAGTCTATTGTCATTGTGGCTGATGTTGTTTATCTTGTATATGATTCTGTTGTATATAATTTTGGATCAAAGGAGGCTAAGATTGGTAATTATGTTGCACTGGTAGAGGTGGTGTGACCTTGTTTGAGAATTCAAGGATACTAAAAACAATTTTATTGATTGAGGCTACCTTTTGTTGCATTTTGCCACCTATAATATTCTTGTTTGGCCATTTATTTTTGTGGAGTTGAATATCATCATCATGTATCTTGATGTCTTCAATGACCTCAACTTGTCCTAAGCCCTCCTCAAATGTTTGATACTATTTTAATTGCAAGAGGAGTGAGATTTATTTCTAACATATTCTCGTAAACATTCGAATGAGATCCATTGTGGGTAGGGTGAAAGGTAATTTTAATATCACCTTCCTCCACTTATTACCATATTCAATGATTGGCTCATCATCAAGTTGACAAATGCTAGTCAAGTCAATCAAGTTTATCATTTTCTTAGCACTAGAGGCAAAATGTTGTAGGAATGCATTGACTAATTGCTCAAAGGTATATATGCTATGGTGTGGTAGATGATTATAACACTCTAAAACATCCCCATATAATGTTGTCACAAAGGTTCTTAACATCAAGGGGTCATTGTCTTGAAGACTAAAGCACATATGTATGAAGATTATCATGTGCTTTCATGCATCTTCATCATATTTGAAATTTGCAAGTGTAGGCATATTGAGATTTGATGGGTATATCGGTGATGACATTGAGGGATGCAAAGGCTGATTGCTCATCTACTTTACCATGGGTTTTTGATAAACCAATCTTTAATTTTATTTTTTGAATGAATTTATTCGGTCAGCTAGCACTTTGTATGGCCCTGACTAAATGATATGATCTTCATCCCATCGCACTTTATTAGGCAAAGGAGTTTGCTTTTGATGTTGAGGTAGATGATAAGTATAATTATTAGGTACCTCATCATAATTGGATTTAGGGTAGGTATCTATTTCTTCCTGATGTTCCTATTGGGACTCTATATATGATTCCTCATTGTATTGATCTTGGTACTATTGAGGAGTATGAGGTTCATGATGATAACTAGATAACGAACTATGATGTTGAATGCAATTTTTACATGGCTAAGGGGAATATTTTGAGATTGCATTAGATGCCTTATACGTTGTTGCATCCTCTAGGTGCTAGGTGTAAGAACCACTTTATGTAATGTATTTTACACTTGCTCTTGTTGTATATTTTTTTGTTCTTGTATCTTTCATTGGTACAACCTTTTTAGGTGTGCTCATTGTGAGTCCATCCATCATTGATTTAATTATTGTTGATCCAATTGAAATTGATCCCTTTGTAGTTGGTTAAGTTGTGGCCTTAGTGCTTGATGTGTATGAACCCATTGTTCAATTATATGGAGGCTATGCACCCTCGTATTTGAAATATGTATGGGTTTATGATATATTTTCCCCCTATTAGGATCTATTACTTATTTTCCACACTCCTTAAATGTTGCATTGACATGATATTTTGAGTTATGAGTGGGCTTTGTATAGTTTGATGATGTAGGGCCACAACGTGGTTGCTCCACGTACTCTTCTTGAGAAGTAGGAGGATGAATTGGGTCCTCTTCCTCATATATGAGAAATTATGCATATTTAGTATCATATGTAAGATATGTATATTCATACTACACATATGCACAATATGCATATGCAAAATTCTCTCTATTAAGAGCAGGGGGATGGCTTGCTCAACTCGATAGGGTGGTTTGCTCACCCAAGCTAGGCCATGGTGTATGTTATGATCATTTTATAATTGATGTATAGATCAATATGGGATGTTAACCAGTGACATTGACCTACTAGGCCCCTCAGTGGGCAGATTTTTCCTTATATAGAATTCTATCAAGGTGTTCCAGTAAAGAAGGTTTCCTAGAGGACTTATGGGTGCTTCCTTAATAGAGATATCTTGAAGGTTTGACCCCTCTGGATAGTATCGATGTTATGATAAGATCTAGGATGCCATTCAAGGATGGCCATGTCCTTTGGACTGACTTGAATATGTTCAGTAGTTATGGAACCTGATTCCTTCTCTAGATTGGAGGTCTTGCTCACCATGGAAGGTCCCTCCGACCATTTAGAAAAAAAATTAACTTCCAAAAAATGTGGTAAGTGTTATATATATAAAAAATTAGTGTGACAAGCTGATCACAATGAGCTATAACTCAAAAATATGATATTTGGGTCAAAGTTTTGTATTTTTGGAATAATTGGCCAACCGAGGCTCGTGGGGAAATGCCCACTTTTAGGAATTTTTGGAAATTTTTTAAGCATGAAGTTTTAGGACTAAATTTTTTTATGAGAGGTGCACAAGGGGTAAAATAAGACAACAAAACAAATTTAGCAATTTTTGGAGTTGTCTAGACCATTCTATGACCATTTTAGTGCAGTTTTTCCTTATTTTTGGCTTCAAAAATAGAGTAATCATAAAACTAAAATAATTTTTTTGTTATAGATATGATTTGCATGATTATTGATCCATTAGATGCAAAATCAAAAAGTAAATTAGGGTTATGGTTTGGCCCCAAATCAATTGTTAGTCTTACAATGACACTGAGAGGGGGGGTGAATAAGTGTAGCTCTTTTTACTTGAATTTATAGCTCTTAATACCATAGCAATTAAAACTTATTACTAGATACAACAAGTATAACAAAAGAGCATCACACAACACAAGATTTAACAAGGTTCACAAATGTGGCTACTCCTCAAAAATTGACTGCTTGGACTACCATCCAAATCTAGCCTTTGCAAAACACCAACTATACAATCAATTTACCAGCACCCACTAGAAGGAGCACCAACCCCTGATTTATCTGCACTAACAAAAAGGAGCACCAACCCCTGATTTACCAGCACAAACTGGAAGGAGCACCAACCCCTGATGCCAAGCACCAACTTGGACTTCAATTTGAATCTATAAGTTTGATAGTAAGATACCTTTTCTTTTGCAAGAACCTGAGTGGTCTTCTTCACCTTTGCATTCTCTACGCACTCTGCTCTCTCTGTGCAATCACTTCGCACACTGCTTCGTTACAGTTGAACTTCATGATCGTATTCTCCCTTTTGCGCACTCTGCTCTCTTTGCGAATTTTGCACTTAGCATGATTCGACACGACTTGCTCTCTACGCACAATGATCGTATTGCATACACATTTCACACTACTCAATTCTCCAAATAGCCCTCCTTTTATAACAATATTTTTATGATGAAAACCCTAATCTTAGTCGGTTGTAAACCCTAATTTTAGTCGGCTGTCATCGGTCTTCATCGACTTCAACTCGGTTTATCCATCGCTTGATGATTTCATTCTGGACAGACCCTGTAATCGCCATAGTGATATCGGTCCATTGTCATACTTCTCATTTCAGTCGGGTTCTCCTTCTTGACTTGCGCATTTACGACCTATCGCGAGATTGTGACATTTCTGCCTCTATAGCTTCTTTTGTTGTTGTTGCTATGAAACTACAACATGTCGCGATATCGTGACACTTTTTCTTTCTCTCTCTTTCTCCTTGCTTTGGCCCCCAAAAATATAACATGTCGCGATATCGTGACACTTTTTCTTTCTCTCTCTTTCTCTTTGCATCGGATCGCGAAAATGCTACATGTCATGATATCGTGACACTTTTTCTCCTTGCTCTTTCTCTTTGCATTGGACCGTGAAAATACTACATGTCGTGATATCGTGACACTTTTTATCATTGCCCTTTCTCTTTGCATCGGACCACAAAAATGCTACATGTCGCGATATCACGACACTTTTTCTCATTGCTCTTTCTCTTTGCATCGGACCTTGAAAATACATGTCATGATATCATGACACTTTTTCTCCTTGCTCTTTATCTTAGCTTTAGCCCACAAAAATACAACATGTCGCGATATCACGACACTTTCGCCTCCGTACGCTTTCTCTATTCTTTTGTCACGATAATGCGACATATTGCGAAATCACGACACTTTTCCAACTTACTTTCTCTCTCCTATTTTAGTCGCGAAAATGCGACATGTCACAAAATTGTGACACTTTTCCAACTTACTTTCTCTCTCCTATTTTAGTCGCAAAAATGCGACATGTCGCAATATCGTGACACTTTTCAAACTTACTTTCTCTCTCCTATTTTAGTCGCGATATCGCGAAACTTTTCAAACTTACTTTATCTCTCCTATTTTAGTCGTGAAAATGCGACATGTCGCGAAATCATGACACTTTTCCAACTTATTTTATCTCTCCTGCTTTAGTCGCGAAAGTGTGACATGTCGCGAAATCGTGACACTTTTCTTACTTGTTCTCTTTCTTCGAACTTGTCATGAAATCGTGACACTTTTTCCTTCTTTCTCTTTCTCTTCCAACATGTCATGAAATCGCGACAATTTTTCCACATGCCTTTTTCTCTTCCAACATGTCACGAAATCGCGACAGTTTTTCCACTTGCCTTTTTCTCTTCCAACATGTCGCGAAATCACGACAATTTTTCCTGCTTCTTACTCTCTTCCAATATGTCCCAAAATCGCGACAGTTTTTCCTACTTTTTCTCTCTCTTCCAACATGTCACGAAATCGTGACAGTTTTTCTTGCTTTTTCTCTCTCTTCCAACATGTCATGAAATCGTGACAATTTTTCCTGCTTTTTCTCTCTCTTCCAACATGTCGTGAAATCATGACAATTTTTCTTGCCTGTTGTATATGTCACGATATCGCGATACTTTTCTTGTCTTTTTCTTTGATCTTTTGCATATGGGCCACTTCGGTCTTCTTGGAAAATCACTGTACATACTCTGAATAACATTTGAACTCCTATCTTCTGCATCTGAATAGCTTTTGAACTTCTTGTCCACTACATCAATAGATCTATCTGACTGTGTTGACAACAATGACAATATTGTTGCTACACCTTGCTCAACAATCTCCCCCTTTGGAATTGTTGGCAACACATGTGCAATTTCTTGTAACTCTTCTCCCCCTTTGACAATAATACCAAAGGGCTACTGCAGACTCCCCTTGAGTCCATGCACAACATTCTCAGGAAAAATTTATTACACTTAGCAAAAATCATGAACATGAGCAAAAAGATAATCAAATACTTAAATTCTCCCCCTGAGAATGTGACCCCTATAGCTAGTCAATTCTTGGGAAGTGTGACCACTCCCAATTTATTGTGAAGGTACTCAAAAACTTCCTTGGGCAATGGTTTTGTGAAGATATCTGCTACTTGCTCTGTAGTTGGAACAAAGTCCAACTTAACCTCACCTTTCGCAACTTTCTCCTTCAAAAAGTGATACCTGATAGCAATGTGTTTTGTGCAAGAATGCATAATCGGATTCTTGGAGATGTTAATGGCATCGGTGTTATCACACTTAACTGATATTGGCTCACTGAAGCTAATACCAAGATCTTTCAGGGTTTGTTTCATCCACAATACCTGCGTACAACATGTTGTCACTACAATATATTCTACCTCTGTTGTCGATAAAGAAACTGACTCTTGTTTCTTACTGTGCCACGCAACCAATCTATCTCCAAGATAGAATACACCTCCATTGGTACTCTTTCTGTCATCTACACATCCTGCCCAATCTACATCTGAATAAGAAATAAGGGTGAAGTCTTTACATTTCGGATACCATAACCCATACTCCATAGTACCCTTGAGGTACCGAAGAATCCTCTTCACTACTATCACATGAGTCTCCTTGGTATTAGCCTAAAATCGTGCTACCATGCATACTGCCTACAAAATATCTAGTCTGGTAGCTATCAGGTACAATAAGCTTCCAATCATAGATCTATACATGGTTTGATCAATAGGTGGAGATTTGTCATCCTTGCTCAACTTGCAACCTGTCATCATGGGAGTGCTAACCGGCTTACAATCCTCCATTGTGAACTTTTTTAACATCTCTTTCACATATTTAACTTGAGAAATAAATATGCCCTTCTTATTTTGATTAACTTGCAACCCGAGGAAATACGAAACTTCACCAATCATTGACATTTCAAATTCTTTCTGCATCTTATTTGCTAAACCTTTACATGACTCATCTTTGTTGCTGCCAAATATGATATTATCTACGTATACAACAAGAACAATAAGATGCTCATTTTCTATTTTGATATACAAATTACTATCCACCATACCTTTCTTAAACCCTTGTTGAGTGAGATAGTTGTCTAGCCTTGCATACCATGCTCAGGGTGCCTATTTTAAGCCATATAATGCTTTCTTCAACTTGCAAACCAAGTTGGGATCATCACCAAGTTGGAAACCATCTGGTTGCTCAATATAAACCTCTTCTTCAAGTTTCCCATTCAAAAACGCTGATTTCACATCCATTTGATAAACTTTGAAATTCTTGTAGACTGCTAAAGCTAGAAACATTCTAATTGCCTCTAGTCTAGCTACTGGTGCAAAAGTTTCCTCAAAGTCAATGCCTTCAACTTGTGCATAACCCTTACATACCAATCTTGCTTTATTTTTGACTACCTGTCTGTCTTCATTCAATTTGTTTCAAAAAATCCATTTAGTTCCGATTATATTTTTATTTGCAGGTCTAGGTACTAACTCCCAAGTTTCATTTTTCTCGATCTGATCTAATTCTTCATTTATTGCCTTCATCCAACTTTCATCTTTGCTTGCGTCAAGCAACATTTTTGGGCTCAATCTTGGATAATAGAGAGTAGTTAGTTACTACTCTTCTTCTTGTCTGAACACCAACTTTGGGGTCTCCAATTATTTGCTCTCTAGGATGATTTTTTTGCCAGCTGCCTATTTTGAATTTCTTATTTTCTTCCACTTCTGAATCACAACTTAAATCATCTGAGTCAATTTTCTGTATCTTTTCCATTTTGTTTTCCTCATCTCCTTCAATAACCTCTTCATAAATTGGGTAGTTCATTTCATAGCTAATTACTCATTCTCTACCTTCATCAAATTTAACATCGGCACTATCCACAATTTTCTTTAGCCTCTTGTTGTAGCATTTTTAAGCTTTGCTTTTTGATGAATAACCAACAAAAATACCTTCATCCGCTCTATCTTCAAACTTACCAAGATTATCTTCAGTTCTTTTGATGTAGCACTTGCTGCCAAAAACTTTGAGGTATTTTGTTGTTGCCCTTTTACCAAACCACAACTCATAAGGAGTTTTGCTTTCATGTGTTCTCAGCATGTATCTATTTTGGATATACACCGTAGTATGGACTGCTTCTTTCCAAAATCTTTCTGCTACTCTGCTTTTAGCCAACATAGTCCGTGCCATTTCTTGCACTATCCTATTCTTTCTTTCTACCACTCCATTCTGCTGAGGTATCTTGGCTACTGAAAACTCTCCTAATATCGTATTTTTCATAGTACTTTGTAAACTCCTCTGAAATGAATTCTCCTCCTCTATCTAATATTAAACATTTGATCCTCTTTCCTATTTCATTCTCAACATGGTTTTTGAAAATCTTGAACATTTTAAAAGCTTCTGATTTATGCTTCAAGAAAAATATCCATGTCATTCTGAAATAGTCATCAATGCACAACATAAAATATTTGTCACCATTTATGCTTTGTGTTCTCATGGGTCCACATAAATCAGTGTGTATTAGTTCCAAAGGTTTTCTTGTGTAGTACTCTTTTGTTTTGAATGTGACTCTAGTTTGCTTCCCCTTTTGGCATGAAGCACAAATGCTATTTGCAGGTTTGTTGATGGTGGGAATATCTCTCACTGCCATTTTTGAGCTGATTTTTACTAGATTATCAAAATTGATATGACCGAGTCTCTTGTTCCACAACCACTTTTCTTCTTCCTATCCAATAAAACAAGCTCCTTTTGAAGTCTTTGAGAGCGTGTACAGGTTGCCAGATGTCCTTGATCCAGTTGCTATCAATTTTCCACTATTTTTTTTCTGACTTCACAACCCTGCTTCTTAAAAACTACTTCATGACCTTTATCACAAATCTGACTTACGCTCAACAAGTTATGTTTCAAACCATCTACAAACAAGACTTCTTCTGACTTAATTTTTTTGTCACTAATTTTAATTGAACCTTTGCCAACTATCTTAGCTCCATCATTATTTCCAAACTTTACTAAACCACCTTCATATTTTTGTAACTTCTCAAATTTTTGTTTGTCACCTGTCATATGACTAGAGCATCCACTATCAAGTATCCATGGTACATATTTATTCTGTGCTTTAAATTTTGTTTGTACGATTAAGGATTCTTTTTCTTCCTTAAGTCGCTATTTTCCTTTCCACTCCATTTTGATAGTAGTTTTGGGCTTTTTTTTTGCCTTTCCCTTATCTTGAGCATGTTTTTCGGGAAGTTTTCTATTTTGTCTCATCCTATTTGGTTGAAATTTTCTTCCTTGAAACTGATTTTATTCAAATGTACTTCTATAGTTTCTTGCAATGTGCCCAAAATTATGACAGTTATAACATTCTACTGTATAATTCATCAAAGGAGAAAAAGCATTTCTATTGGTGAAATTCTTTGGTCTTACATTATATTTGCAGTCTAAGATTTTATGTCCATAGCCATTGCATTTAAAATAGAAACCAAAAAAGGAATAATTGAACTTGGGTGATGGTCTTTGCCATGTTGTCATAGAAGCCATAGGTCTTCTTCTTCTTTGATGTGTGACATTGGTGAATCCATCATTGTCAATTCTCCTTTCGTGCCTGGCATTATTGCTTTCTTTTGCATGAGACATTTTTCCTTGATCAACCTATTTCTTATTTTCATTCTTTATGGATTCTACATTTCTAGCCTTTGATCCATTTGATGATTCTCCTTCGATGAAACCCAGACCAAATTTGATGCCTGCAAGCCTTTGGTCATTTATAATCTTATCCAACTTCATAGAAATTTCTTCGTGTTTGTGATAGCAACTAATTTTGTGATTCATCTCTTCTATCTGTGTCCGTAAACTAATGTTCTCTTCTTCTAGTTTGTAGCAATAATCTATTTTCATGGTAATTTGTACTTCGAGATCTTTAGATATTTTCTTGTATTCTTCTGTCTATACTTTTAGACTGATTATGATTTCATTTGCATCCTCAAGATTTTTTGAAATTTTCTTATTCTTTTACCTTTCCATTTTCAACTCTTCAAGAGTAAAGATCAACTCACCTTCTAGATCTACTTCAACCCCAGGGTTTTTCCCACATACTTCAGCTTCACCACCTATCATTGTGTTACTTCCAAGATCACCCTATCTGGTTAAGCTTGTATAGGGACTTAGCTCTGATACCAATTGTTAGTTTTACAGTGACATTGAGAGGGGGGGTGAATCAGTGTAGCTCTTTTTACTTGAATTTATAGCTCTTAATATCGTAGTAATTAAAACTTATTACTAGATACAACAAGTATAACAAAAGAGCATCACACAACACAAGATTTAACGAGGTTCACCAATGTGGCTACTCCTCAAAAATTGACTGCTTGGACTATCATCCAAAACTAGCCTTTGCAAAGTACCAACTTTACAATCAATTTACCAGCACCCACTGGAAGGAGCACCAACCCCTGATTTATTTGCACTAACAAAAAGGAGCACCAACCCCTGATTTACCAACACCAATTGGAAGGAGCACCAACCCCTGATGCCAAGCACCAACCTGGACTTCAATTTGAATCTATAAGTTTGATAGTAATATACCTTTGCTTTTATAAGACCCTGACTGGTCTTCTTCACCTTTGCATTCTTTGTGCACTCTGCTCTCTCTATGCAATCACTTCGCACACTCTACTTTGTTACAGTCGAACTTCACGATCGTCTTCTCCCTTTTGTGCACTCTACTCTCTTTGCAAATTTTGCACTTAGCATGATTCAACACGACTTGCTCTTTGTGCACAATGACTGTATTGCACACACATTTCACACTAATCAATTCTCCAAATAGCCCTCCTTTTATAAAAATATTTTTGTCATGAAAACCCTAATCTTAGTCGGCTGTAAACCCTAATTTTAGTTGGCTGTCATCGGTCTTCGTCGGCTTCAACTCGGTTTATCCATCGCTTGATGATTTCATTCTAGACAGACCCTGTAACCGCCATAGTGATATCGGTCCACTATCATACTTCTCATTTCAGTTGGGTTCTCCTTCTTGACTTGCGCATTTACGACCTGTCACGAGATCATGACATTTTTGCCTCTGTAGCTTCTTTTGTTGCTGTTGTCGCGAAACTACAACATGTCGCGATATCGCGACACTTTTTATTTCTCTCTTTCTCCTTGCTTTGGCCACCAAAAATACATGTCACGATATTGCGACACTTTTTCTTTCTCTCTCTTTCTCTTTGCATTGGATCATGAAAATGCTACATGTCATGATATCATGACACCTTTTCTCCTTGCTCTTTCTCTTTGCATCGGACCGCAAAAATACTACGTGTCACGATATCGCGAAACTTTTTCTCCTTGCTCTTTCTCTTTGCATCGAACCACGAAAATGCTACATGTCATGATATCGTGACACTTTTTCTCCTTGCTCTTTCTCTTTGCATCGGACCGCAAAAATACAACATGTCGTGATATCATGAAACTTTTTCTCCTTGCTCTTTCTCTTAGCTTTGGCCCACGAAAATACATGTCGTGATATCACGACACTTTCACCTCTGTAAGATTTCTCTATTCTTTTGTCGCGATAATGCGACATGTCGCGAAATCGTGACACTTTTCCAACTTACTTTCTCTCTCCTATTTTAGTCGTGAAAATGTGACATGTCACGAAATCATGACACTTTTCCAACTTACTTTCTCTCTCCTATTTTAGTCGCAAAAATGTGACATGTCGCGATATCGCGACACTTTTCAAACTTACTTTCTCTCTCCTATTTTAGTCGTGAAAATGTGACATGTCGTGAAATCGTGACACTTTTCCAACTTACTTTCTCTCTCCTATTTTAGTCGTGAAAGTACGACATGTCACGATATCGCGACACTTTTCTTACTTGTTCTCTTTCTTTGAACTTGTCGCGAAATCGTGACATTTTTTCCTGCTTTCTCTTTCTCTTCCAACATGTCACGAAATCACGACAATTTTTCCACTTGCATTTTTCTCTTCCAACATGTCACAAAATCACGACAGTTTTTCCACTTGCCTTTTTCTCTTCCAACATGTCACGAAATCACGACAGTTTTTCCTGCTTCTTCTCTCTCTTCCAACATGTCGCGAAATCATGACAGTTTTTCCTGCTTTTTCTCTCTCTTCCAACATGTCATGAAATCATGACAGTTTTTTCTGCTTTTTCTCTCTCTTCCAACATGTCGCGAAATCATGACAGTTTTTCCTATTTTTTCTCTCTTCCAACATGTCACAAAATCGTGACAGTTTTTCTTGCCTGCTGTATATGTCGTGATATCGCGACACTTTTCTTACTTGTATTTTTCTTTGATCTTTTGCATATGGGCTACTTCGGTCTTCTTGGAAAATAAATGTACATACTCTGAATAACCTTTGAACTCCTGTCTTCTGCATCTGAATAGCTTTTGAACTTCCTATCCACTGCATCAATAGATCTATCTAACTATGTTGAGAACAATGACAATATTGTTGCTGCACCTTGCTCAACATTAAGGATCTTGTGTTGATTACCCAAACAATAAAGAAACACACAAAATAGACAATATGATTATCTCTTTTAAGGAGTAGATTTGTGTCCTAAAACTTGTTTAGTGTGTTAAAATTTATTGAAAACTTAAACTACTCTTATCATATTTGAAATTATGTATGTAATGCTCAAATAGTTTAAGGTTTTCACTTATATACTCACAGCTTGAAAACCTGGCAATGAAAGTGCAAGCCACATAATCCAACCTATAATGCATGGTAGTGAATTCCACACACAGTTAGGGAGCACAGGTCCTCCCCGCCCTCACCCAGTTCACCCGTAGTACATGTATCACTCCAATGAGAGATACATGCAGATTTTCCATGGGCTATGACAAATCTTGGAACCAATATTGGTCTAGTAATAGGGTTCGAGGGAGTTGGGCCAACATATGGAAATCACTACCACCATTGTTGAACCCTACCAATGGTTGGATATGACTTCCAAATCACTAGTTTTTAGATAGTGCATGGTGTGTGTTTGTTCGTTTTAGATTTTGCATGAAAGTAGAAATGCAACACCAACCATGCAATGCTCTTTCCTAGATGTCTAATGATAAAAATGTTTAATATTCATAAATATGCATCTGATTGATCTAAATGTTGTTTGATAGAATGCATAGTAAAATGTTCTAACAGGCCCCTTATTGGGCCACAATAGGTAAACTTTACAAATAGACTCTAAATTTTAGCCATGGGATAGAGCCATAGGCAGTAGTGCTAGCTGCGGGACAGAGTCACGAGCCAATATCTTAGCCATAGTTGATATACATAGCTAACAGTGCTAGCTATGACTGATAGATAGTAGAATATTTTCTTGATTCCTTTCCTTTTACTGTTCTCTATGTGATTTTAATTAACTAAAAATAAAAAATATAGTAAAACCAGAAACATGGAGGATCAGAATTACCTAGAGTCCTCATTTGATGGAGAGGTAGTTTGCTTCCTACTATTCTCTGCTCTGATGCTAATCATGGCCAACACATACCACAACAAAATAGAAGAAATACATCAATTACTACAAAATTTGTGAGGTTTCCACCATGATCACTATTTATAATGATCTAAAAAGCATACACGCTACTAGTGCATTAATTGAAATCGAGCATGAAAGTAATAAAGAAATAGAAAACAACTAATTTAACAAGAAATTGAATTTCCTTTTATTAAAACTTTACCATATCCAAATTTCATATACTTCCCTCTTATGGATACCCAATGTTTGATACAATTAATACAATATTGAAGACCCTTTAAATGAGGGGGAGGTGTAATCTATAGACATTTTAGAAGGTACACAAAATGCTCAAGGCCAAAGATAGGCTTATTCTCATGTGATTGGAGGCATATGCTACCTTGAATACCTTGAATATGAATAGGTCTTGTAAACCCTACATTCAAGAAACAACATGAAAGAAGTTAATAACAAAAGAGACCTCTCTTGATGAGTCTTTGATAAGAAATTACATAAATCAATGATAAAGAAAATAAGAAAGCATGTAAATCTATGAATATATGCAAGAAATCACCAAATTATTGTAAAGCATGTAAATAAAGCATGAAATCTAGCAATTAAGAAGCCTAATTAACCATTAAAACTTGAAATGCATCAAATTCAATTAAACTAGTTTATATTGACATATGCAAGGAAAATGGAAGCAAATATACCTCTAAATCCTAAATTAACCGATCAAAAGTCTGCTACAATGTTAATTTATGCTAGATAACACTAATTTCATAATTGGAAATGGAAAACTATTGCAAAAATGGAGGAAAGAGAGCATCAAACCCTAACCGCGGGTCTAAGGAATAGCTAGCTCTGTTAGCTATGGTTGACAGCTGTGACTACAATAAAACTTCCCTTTCTCTTGCAACCAAGGCTATAAAGTCTCAAATCCTCCAAGGAATTGATGATCAAGGGTTGCCTTGGTGTTCTAGAACAAATTGACGATTGAATTCATTGGAATTGGCAATGGAAGTGTGTTAATTGTCAAACTTGCTCCTCAAGCTCTTGAAATCTCCATTATTGCAAGGTTGATGATCAAATTGGATTTTGGCAACATCTTGTTACTCTTCATAAGGTGAAATTGACTCTCCAATTCAATAGGGCTTCACTACAATGCAATTAAGCTATTCTTCAGTAATTTGGCAACACTTCGTTAGATAAGATAGCCAAGGTTTGCTATTTAAAATTGGGGTCTTAAATATACTCCCAAAATCCTTGCTCTAGCTTCATGGAGAAGCCAAGAACAAGAATTGGTAGTTGGGAGGAAGCTTCTGGATGCTTCCAAGCCCAAACTGCTTCAAAATCATTATAATTTGATTGTTGCAACTGATTTTACTCAACTCTAGTCACCTAGTTTTGTTACAGAGCTAGTTGCAGTTGCTCAATACAACCAAGATCCTAGCCATAGTTATCACCCATGTCTAAGAAGCAGGCTTTCCATAGCCATGATTGTCACCCATGACTAAGAAGCAAGCTTCCTGTAGCTAAATTTGTCACCCACAACTAAGGCTAAAATGGCTTAGGATGCCTAAAGTGAGTGGTTAGAACCACTTCTTGGTCTTGGAAATGTCCAAGGTCATCCATATGATCTTCAAAGGTGCCCATATGAGTAGTATCCTAAACATGACATGTTTTAGGTTTCTACAAGTTTATAACATGATTGTGGAAAACTTTGGACACAAACCTCGAGCATAGATAAAGGTAAGGGTTGCAATATACATGTCTGTTTATTAGGAATGAATTCTAATTTAAATGGGTTATTGGCTTCTTATGATAAACTTCATCAGGTGTAGTTTTATCACAAAAGAATGGTCACCGACTTAGTGCAGTTAACCTTCGATAGTTTAAAATTTAAAGAAGTCTCCATTATACTTTATAATAAATATGATTTTTCATATGTTTTTGCTATGAGCATTGGATCCACATACTAATATTAGTGCTAGCTATATTTAGGAAATTGGAAGGGGTCTTTTAGTCATAAAAGTGAATTATTTATTCATTTCCTTCAATTGTAAATATTAGTTTATTATCATAAAGTAGAATGATCTATAAGACATGGAAATCATATGTTATTTTGAATTGAGATTTGAAATCTAGTAATTAGAATAACTGAATGAACAAAGTGAAATTATATATAGTTTGCATTTCTATTTCATTATATGTGTTATAATGAAAATTGTATCTAAAGTTAATCAACCAGAAGTATGAAAAATATCTTCTAGGTTTGGAAGGAAAAACCCTATTGAGATTTATAAAATATTGTATACTTAATTAACTTACGAAATGAGAATAGATAATGGCTTTACAACTTACTAAGAATATTTCCTTCCTATTTGTGATAGTAACTTTACCTTAATTGAAGTAGAATTGTTTGATTTTGTATAAGAAGGAAACCAAATATTATTGGATATTGTTCTATTAAGTTTTATGGGATATGTTGGATAATAGATTTGGGATCTATTACTAGGTAAAAAGGGAATGAAATCATAGTTTTTGTATGCAATATCTTGAGTTTTTAATGAGTAGAAACATTTAGTAAACTTTCAAATGTGTGATTAAACTAGCTTATGATTTATGATAAATTTGTAAATGGATAATCATCTAGAAGAATGGAAAATATTCTAGTATGGATAAGGATGGATTGGTGTCCATTTCTTGGGAAGAGGTATGGGACTCTTCCCTATGTTTGGTGATAAACCAAAAAAATGATGGTTGGGATTAAGAATTAATCCTTATTTATAAAAATATTAAATATGGATGAATTATTTATTCATGATTGGTGATTTCTTTGTATGTGATATACATTTGGCAAATGTGTGATTTGCCTATGTTGTTGCAGCATACTTGGTCTATTTTAGGATAAAATATGTTGTAGCAGTTATCCGTGCATCCTCCAACTAGTGGAAATAATTCAAAAATATATTAGAAATGGTTTTTACACCTGTCTTTGATCTATTATCCTTCATTCCACATTAAATAGATGCAAACTATGCCTTTTCAGTTGAAACAGTTTGCTTATGCCCTTTATTCTGGAGAGCTCCGAAATATAAAGCAGAATTGTAGGAACATATTGTTGTCATCAATTTAGATCGAGTGGGATCACTTAAAAGTGTGAAATAAGTTTTTTATTTCCATTTTAAATACATTCCAACCATTCACACTTGCCAGTTTTGACCTTGTCTATGACTTTTTTTAAAGTTGCAAGGGACTGGTTTTTGTATATTGTTTACAACTGTCCCTACATTTTCTACTTTATGCCTTGTTGTTGTTAGTTAGACCACATGGGGATGCATCCAAGTGGATCATAGATATTCTTTGGTCTTTGTGAACACATTCCATCCATTTTTGCTTATCCTTTTTTACTGCTTCAATGTTCTCCTTAAATATGATAGCTGGTTGGTTTTTGTATGCTATGCAGAATCTGCCAATGACTTGTTTTACAATAGAGACTATTTTTGTTCTATATCATCTTGACAACTTGGTTTTAATGTGGGATAAAATTTAAAAAATGCTTGATTTAATAATAAATCACAACATCCTTAGTTTTCCTTATTTTTCTATGTTATTTTACCAACAAAAATCATGCAAAAATAGTCATAAAATGCTAAAAATAGTCAAAATAGGGGTACAATATTCTTAAACATTAAATCATGCAAACAATAAAAAATAATGTACTCTAATAAATTTTTTGGCATAAAATAATATTATATTTGGTTATATGGCAGTATTTTTATATCCAAAATGTAGCAAAAAATGAGGTATTTCTTGACCTCATTACATTAGATTGGAAAGAACATAAGAAGCAATGAAAATTATGCACCTCAAAATATAATACGTTCAAAATAAAAAATTTCTTACTTCTTCATATGATTGAATGCATGGTTTCTTGAATTCATAGAAATCCAAAAACATACACCCAAAAATGCTATACCCCTTGCATGATTTCTTTCTTTACTTGATCATACAAATGATCTGGTGCTTTAACGATCAATAAATTTAAAGGCTAAAGGAGCATGGAAATATGGAGGCTAAACAAGTGTGGAAGGGTAGAGGCTGAAGGAGCATGTAAGGATAGAGGCTAAAAGAGTGTGGAAGGCTAAAGGTTGAAGAAGCATAGAAGGTTGAATATTTAACGAGCATGGAAGGCTAGAGGTTGAAGGACTATGGAAGGTTAGAGGTTGAAAGAACATGGAACACTAAATGATGAGTTGATATTTGAGGTGTCAAGGCTAAAGTAGTGTGGAATACTAGGTTATCTAAAGGAGTGTGGAAGGTTGGGCTGGTAGAAGAAGCTACACGAAAGGTTATGATATTGGATGGAAGGCTAGGATGGTTGGAAAGCTGATAAGGTTGAAGGAGCATGGAAGGTTGGGCTGGTTGGACTAGGATGTTCAGTGAAGGCTAGGAAGGTTGAAGGAGTGTAGTAGGCTACTTACAATGGGAAAAATAAAATTGTAAAGTATGAAGGATTATAATTTTTTTCTAAAAAATAGCTCATCTTTTAGGAGCCATATCTTCGTGAAGATTTATTTGATTCTTGGACCAACTTGTGTATAATTTAAATAGCTTTAAAATGAGTGGTCATATTCAAAAATCCAAGAAATATTGAGGGATATATTACCCTATGAATTCAAGAAATTGGAACAAGGGTAGTGATGATTTTTCAAGTCGTGAAAAATAAAATTGCAAAATGCAAAGGATAATGGTTTTTCCTAAAAAATATTTCATTTTTTAGGAGCCATATCTTCACGAAGAGTTATTCACTTTAGCTTATTATTGGACCAAATTGTACAAAATTTTAATAACTTTAAAATGAGTGGTCATATGCAAAAATTTGAGCAATATTGAGGGAGATACGACCTTGTGAAGTCAACCATTTGAAACAAGGGTAGTGACAATTTTTCAAGTCATAAAAAAGAAAATTGTAAATATTTGTCAACTAGGGTTTGAATGATGGGAAGAACAATAAAGGGCTATGACTTCAATGAGGAAGGACACTAGCAATTATTATTTGGTGAAGTGGACTATGATAGTATCTACCTTATGATTCCCTAGTTTTGAGTATAAGATCAAATTTGATAATATCTTTCCAATTATTAAGTTTTGTAGAATACTTTGTATCTACCAAATATTTTTGAATATGGCTTTGATAGTATGCTTAGCTTTCTAAGTTTTCCTTGAGTTGAATCCCTTTTGTCTCCCTAATGTTCAACTACAAGACAAGCACTTTAATTCTCCTTATAGAAAGCTAGAAATAATTTTAATGCACTTTCAATTTTGATAAGGTTCTCTATTTTCAAGACCTTTAAGTTGGATTCCTTATGTCTCATTAATTTGAGCAAGAGACTAATTCCAATGTAGTTTTCCAAATTTTTAATAGCTCTATGTTTTTTTCTTGTATCTTTAAGTTCTTAATAGTGTAGTTTCTAAATTTTAATAATTTATGTTGGTGTTGAACTCCTTATAACTCCCTAGTTGGAAATTTAGAAACAAAGGTATTTGCAAATATAATATTTCTATTTCAATATGGAAATCCTTATTCCTCCAAGTTAAACTATTTGCAAAAATATTTCTATGCAATTTGAATGAGGTAATTTCAAAAACCTTTCTAAATACTTCTTTCTTCAAAACTTTCAAGGCATTCAATAATACTTCTAAGGTTGCAAATATATACCTTATTTCTTATTTTATTAAGACAACCATAAGTATAATTAATTAATTAACTTGACTTCAATATTATGCCTTGTATATTTTGCAAAGGTTTTAGATTATACTAAATATTTATTACCTCCTTTAATATAGCACTCCAAATATTTATCTTGCTTGCTTTATACTACAACCTATGCTCTTCTTTCATTGTGATGCATTCAGTACACTCTGATGTTCAAACTCCAATGATTTGACTCTCCAAATTGCATCTTTATCTCCATTTTAATGTAGTGTATATGATCTATGCTTTCAAACTTTTCTCTCTCTCCACTTCACTATGTTCAATGTGCTATGTGTCTCAAACCATCCCGTTGGATCCATGATGTGGAAATGACATGATTATGTTTATTTTTTTATTTGCCTAACATTGATGACACTATGACCATGCATGGATACAATGTCGTATTTGGTTATGATTTATGTCTATGGCACTGCTATATATTTATTTTTTTGCAAGGCTAACTATACTTGTAGGTGTGCAAGGTCGAGCTATCGATAGGGTAATAGCATTAATGATGTCTTAAAATTGATTGGAAAAAGAAACATTTAATATTATCTCATGCATATTTTGGTTTGATTAAAAGGACTAACCCTTCCAACATTTAGCTCATGGTTTAATATTTGTCTAGGCATTAAATCAATTTGCTAAGAAATAGCTTGGTATTGCTTAATTGCATATAATGGTGTCATTAAGATGACTAACCATTGCAATTTAAAGTTAGCAACTTAATATTTGATTTAATATTGCTTTTAATATTAAAAAATGATATATTAATAGTTGTTTAATGCAATGATGGTTTCTTTAATGTGGTAGGCCATGAGAAATTTAATATAATTTTTACATGCATGAGCCTCCTTTGAATTTTTATTTTGAGGGAAGTATTTTTAAATCATTAATAAATAATAATAAAATGATTGTTATTTGGAAGTAAAAGGAAATTATGAACCCTAATTCTAAAAAATATATATATAAGGAGTAAGGCCTTCTTGGAGGGAAGAGGAAAAAAAAAGTTAGGAGGGCTTTGGAGGGAGAGGCCATCATGCCTTTGGAGGGGTTTGTTGGAGGGAAAGGTAGAGGAGGAGAGGGAAGTAAGGAGAAGCAAGAAGAATGAGGGGAGTTTATTTGTAGAGAGGAGGACTGAAACAAGGAGGTAGGGTAAGGTTTTCTTTCTTCTATGAGTAGATAAATTAATACTGAAGTTTAGTTTGAAAGAATCCATACTATGTTTGGGTTTTAAGCCTTTAAATAACATGTTCTCTGTTTAAAAAAAATATGGGTGTTTATTTCATACCCAAACTGTGCATTTTATATGGTTGGAAATATGTCTTAAACCTATGAAAACATGCTCTCTATTTTAAAAAAATGTGTGTTTATTTTACACATATATATATATATATATATATATATATATATATATATATATATATATATATATATATATATATATGTATATATATATATATATATATATATATATATATATATATATATATATATATATATATATATATATATATATATATATATATATATATATACATATATATATATATATATATATATATATATATATATATATATATATATATATATATATATATATATATATATATATATATATATATATATATATATATATATATATATATATATACATATATATATATATATATATATATATATACATATATATATATATATATATATATATATATATATATATATATACACCCTATATATATATATATATATATATATATATATATATATATATATATATATATATATATATATATGTATATATATATATATATATATATATATATATATATATATATATATATATATATATATATATATATATATATATATATATATATATATATATATATATATATATATATATATATTTATAGATATATATATATATATATATATATATATATATATATATATATATATATATATATATATATATATATATATATATATATATATATATATATATATATATATATGTATGTATATATATATATATATATATATATGTATGTATATATATATATATATATATATATATATATATATATATATATATTTATATAGATATATACATATATATATATATGTGTATATATCTATAAATATATATATATATATATATATATATATATATATATATATATATATATATATATATATATATATATATATATATATATATATATATATATATGTATGTGTGTGTGTGTGTGTGTGTTTGTTTATTTTATGCCTAAACTGTGCATTTTATATGTCTGGAAATGTGTTTTAAACCTCTAAAAAATATGCTCTCTATTTTTAAAAAAATATGGGTGTTTATTTGATGCCCAAACTTTGCATTTTATATGGTTGAAAATATGTTTTAAACCTCTTAAAAACATGCTCTCTGTTTTAAAAAATATGGATGTTTGTTTTTTACTCAAAATGTGCATTTTATATGGCTAGAAATGAGTGTTTATTTTATACTCGAGTATTGTTTTAATTATGTTTTGAATTTATGTTTTAAGGAAGACCCTGAGAAGGATTTATATTATGTTTAATTATATATTTTAAAGGGTAAGGTCGGGGTTGGGTTATAATAAGCATGATTTAAATTTTATGGGGCATGAAATAAATTGAAGGGGATTTACCTAAGATTTTATATGTACTTAAGTTTATTTTCCTCCATAAAAGGAGGAGGAATTTTAGAATAGGAGCCCTTATTTGTTTTATGCTATGGAAGACCTTGGATTAAGGGAAGGTCTATGGCCCTAATTAAATTAATTTTTTTTTAATTAAAAGTGTGGCTTGGACCAACATGAGTAGAATTTGAATAGCTTTAAAATGAGTGATCATATGCAAAAATCTAATAAATATTGAGGGAGATACAACCCTGTGAAGTCAACCATCCAAAACAAGGGCAATGACAATTTTTCAAGTTGCGAAAAATGAAATTGCAATTATTTCCAACTAGGTTTTGAGTGATGGGAAGATCAATGAATGTCTAGGACTTCAGCGAGGTAAGACATTCTATCTGGATAAAGAATTTTTCAGCTAATTTATTTTTCCCTTTCTTTATTTTAGAAATTTTGCATGAAAATTTTATAAATTTTTTATCAAATATTATATTTGTTTTAGAAATTTCTAATAAATTTCATTAGATTTTGATTTTTAATTTCCTTTCCATGGATCGATTTATAGTTAAATCCTTAGAATCATCCATAGTGGTAGATTTTTGTGAACACACATTAGAGAGATCGTTATTTCTCCAAGATAGGGTAGTTTTTTGTAAATTTAATGGGTATTGGCTAGGGGCTTCAATCTTGAGAAAATGGATTGATAGGAGTTGGAAGTCTCCAGGAGTAATTCTATCATTTCTTCCCAAATATTTCTTTCCTAGCCATTTTTGTTCTAGGGAATAAATATAAAGAATCCTAAAAGGGGATCCTTGGCTTATGGGAAGAGTAGGGCTCTTCCTTACTTGCTGGTATGAAGGATTTTCACCTGAAAATGTAAATTTATCCCTAGTACTTGTTTGGGTTAGAATGTTTGGATTGCACATTGAATTTTAGGAAATAGATACCTTTAAGGCAATAGGAAAAACTCTAGGAGAATTACTTGATATTTTAGATACAATAAAAGATGGATTTTTGGCTATTTATGCTCGAATATTGGTCATGATTGATATAAGTAAAGCTTTACCAGAATCAATCATTCTTAAGTATGGGGATGAGATGTGGACACAAACTATAGATTATGAAAACATATATTTTAGATGTAGAATATATCATTAGGTGGGGCATATTGAGATATCATACCCTAATAAGATCCCAGTAGAATCATTTGTAGAAAATCATAAGAGAAATTTACAAATGGTTATGGATAAAGATGGTTTTAAACTTCCAAAAAATAGATCTAGGAAAATAAAAGAAAATAATAATGGAGACCAATAAGAAAGGATACTGGAATAAATTCTAATTCTTTTGAGGCTTTAGCATATGAATAAAAATTAGATCAAAACTTAGAGGACACAAGACAACAATTTCAACATATTAGCAAGGAACCATCTATTCAATATGATTTTAATTTAAGGAAGAACATTCCTAATGAACCCAAGGAATGTGTTTCATCATATTTTAAGGACTCTCTTGAAGTACCATGCACCATTCAAGAGGGAATAATTGGTAAATATAATGTAATTTTGGAAGGTAATACCTTTGCCATTAATAAGAAAATACCAAAAAATGAGTAGGATAAGTCAAAAGCTTCTATAATAGAGTTAGGAGAGGATAAATATATTGAAAAACAAAATGGTGAACTAATATTGAGTAATATAATAATAAGGCATGCTCATGATATAGGCAAGGCAAAAATATGAAAACCCTTAAATTATCAAGCAAGATCTAGGGAAGCAAGAACTAACGTAGAGAAAGGAACACAAACTAAGTTGGTTGAACTTCTCTAAACCAAACAACAAAATGATATTGGTAATACGCAAGAGGTGCCAAAAGCTCCTAATGAGACATGATTATCATATCATGGAATATAACGGATGCTAATGCCCCCTCAAAGCATAGGTGTATTAGGGATGTATGTTTAAGTAATAAACCTGATATTCTCTATATCCAAGAAACTAAAATGACAAAAGAAGAAGTTTCTAAAACTATTAAAGCAGTTTAGGCAAGATGTGAATGGGATGCTATGGATTCTAAAGGAGAATTAGGGGAAATTATAACTTGTTTAAATCCTTTTATAACCTCTTGTGTAACCATTCATAAAACTAGGCATTGGATAGCCTCTTTGGTAACTTTCTACTTTGCTGATATTCGCTTCATCCTTATCAATGTGTATGGTCCTCTAACTCAGTTAGATAGATTAGAATTTTAGAGTGGGATTGAGGCATTTATGAGAATTAAAGACCAAGAAACCCATTTTATTATGATTGGAGATTTTAATGCCATTACCAAGCTGAATGAAAAATTTAGGGGAATTAGGAAATTGACCCAAAGTATGAAAATTTCTTAACTTTTATTCAAAACAACAATCTTTGGGAAGTTGAGTTTGAAGAAGATAACTATACTTGGACCAACAATGGAAGAGGCCAAAACCTAATAGAAGAAAAATTATATAGATACATTCTCTCAGATCATTGACTAGATGAGTGAACTTGTGCTAATTTAATATCTTAACAAGGATTGGTTTAGATCATTGACCAATAAGAGTTAAAATGGTGGTTAGAGAATTCAAAAAAAGATTATATTTTAAATATGAGCAGATGTGGGAAGACCATCCTCAATTTTTTGATATGATATCTCAAACGTAGAATTATTTAGGTAATGGTGGGTTGTATTCTCTTCCAAACCAAATTAAAGCTATGACATCTAGATTAAATGGAACAAGAACACCTTTGGAAATATTTTTGAGAAGAAAGAAGAACTAAAAGATAAAATCTCAAAATTCCAAAAGGGTGATGAAAGTAGTACAAGCTCAGAGGAAAGGGATTTGCTTAGTGAATATCATAATATTTTGAGTAAGGAAGAGAAATTACGGAGATTAAAATCAAGACAAACTTGGTTAAAAGAAGGAGATACAAATACACTATTTTTCATAGGATGTCTATAGTACATAGATATTCTTCTAGAATTGGTAGAATTAAATAAATAGAATGGGTTTGGATTGAATATCAAAGTGAAATTATAAAAGAGGCTAAGTATTTTCATAATATTCTAGTTTCATAGGAGACTGAAGTTCTAAATGATAAACTTCTTCAAGATGTTCCTTCAGTTTTAAAAAATGAAGACAACAGGAAACTGATGGAGCCTATTACTCTAGAAGAAGTTCATTTAGCTATTTTCTCTTTTAATAAGGATAAACACCCTAGTCTATATGGGATTTCTATAGATTTTTACCATCATAATTGGGATATAGTGAAGAATTATTTATTGGTGGCAGTGGAACAGTCTAGGGTAAAAAAATATATTCCTTATAAAATAAATGCAACTTATCTTACCCTAATTACAAAAAATAAGGATGTTGAATTATTTGATTCTTTTAGACCCCAAAGCCTATGTAATATGATTTATAAGATTATTTCTAAACTGATGGCGAATAGATAAGTGTTTGACATTTTGAGCTCATTTAGTTGTCATTTATGTCAAGGTGAGAAGTCGTCATTGATGTCAAGGTGAACACATGAAGCTATCATTAATACCATGGAGTACACCATTATTGTCACCAGGAACAATGCAAAGAGTTGAAGAAATTTTTTTGAAATATTGTTTGATAAGGGTTTGTGTTAAAACCATGGTGAAAATTAAAAGGTTTTTATTAAAATTATTATAAGGATATAAAGGTTTCCTTAAACATTGTGATGGTAGAATTAAGGTTTTTATTAAAACCATGGTGGCAAAATAATCTTCATCAAATCAATGGAGTATAAATTAAAGGTTTAAATTTTATCCCAAGGAAGGCTTTAATTTTTATTAAAGTCAAAGGTTTATAAATATAATTTATAAAATTTAAATTCTTTTAGAATTTAAATAATTTATAAATTATAAAAGGTTTTAAAAAGTACCGACGTGATCAAAATTCATGGAGCGCTGACATATATGGTAAAATGGGAAATCGTGTATAAATAGCATGACAAAGAACATTAGAACTTACCTTCTTCAATTAAATATTATGCGATCGAAGAGAAAGATAATTCGTGCAATCGTTGAGGAAGAAAATAAACTCATGTTGTCTTTTAGCACTAGGAAAAAAGACAAAAAGGGGAGGAGAAGGTTCACTCCCATTGGACATGGTGGTCCATTGGTAGTGTGTGTTTCATGAGAGCATTGGGAGTGGAAGTGACCATGATCGATTTGTGTGGTGGTTAGTTTGTGTGTTTGTCTTGAGCGCAAATGGAAGAGCCTTTTGGCATGTGCTCATTTTGAGAACCAGACTTAGGAGAAAGAGCACGAAGTGCTCCTAAGCTTTCAAGCATGCATCTAGAACATGCAATGGTCAAGCCCACATCTAGAGCACTCATAGAGGCAGAGATTGTGGGTTTGAATCCCACTAGTGGAAAAGGTATTTTTAATTAATTTTTTATTTACCTAATATTTTATATAAAGTGTTATTTGGAGTTATAAGGGTTTATGAGAGGTTGTTTGATTGATAATTGATTTATGTTATTTGGAGTTATAAGGGTTTATGAAAGGTTGTTTGATTGATAATTGATTCATGTTATTTGGAGTTATAAGGGTTTATGAAAGGTTGTTTTATTGATAAGTGATTTATGTTATTGGAGTTATAAGAAAAGTAGATTTGATTTTTTCCAAAGTTATTTTTGCCATTAAATATGAGTAAAGAGGTTTTGAGTTAATTTTGGTGGATGTTGAATTTATTTTTAATTGGGAGATTATAAGGTGTTATTGGATAAATATTTTATGTATGTTGATGGTTGTTTTGAAATATGGAGTGATAAGGTGTAATTGAGTTTTTACATTACATTGTGAGAAAGATTTATCTTCTAACCTCTTTAAGCTTGGCATAGAAGTGTTTTTGGTTGTGGTAGATTTATGAGACCATTTAATCATCAAGAAAAAGGTATGAGCACATTCTTCCATAGTTGATTTGATTTATTGGTTTTCTAGAAAATAAGTTTGGAGTGAAAAGGACATGATTAGGGTTTCCTATTGAGTGTGTTGAGTTAATGCTTCAAGTTTTTTTGGAATAAAGAATTATTGTTAAACCTTGTTTAATAAGCATTGTTATTGAAGACATTTGTTGTGAGAAGAAATTGAATTTTTGTGTGAGTATAATTGCTATGGGAATATTTTTTTATAAGCATTTTTGTTGAAGTGAGTTATTGAGTGAAGAACTTGAACTAGGATTTGCAAAGATCATGAGTATCATTGTTATGTGAGACTTGTTGTTGAGCATTGTTGGAAAAATTTTGAGTTGGTTTGCTTGGACTAGGGTTTGAGAGAGAGGATTGTTTTATTGATTTATTGGTTGAGTAGAGTTGGTTGAGCCTATTCAAGTGGATGTGTGAAGTGAATGTTCAAGTTCCATAAAAAACTATTATATATTCTGAATTGAGTTGAGAAAGTGATTGAGCATTGAGTTGAATTTGAAGCATATTGAGTCTCTAAAAAATTTCCTTATGTTTCTAAGAGAGTTACTTAAAGTAATTGAGCATTGTGATTAGTATAGAACATATTGAGTCTCTAAAAATTCTCTTTATGTTTCTATGATATTGGAACTTTTTGAGCAGATTTGAGGTAAGTCTTTGAGGAGACTTGTGGACTGATTTTGTGTGAGCTTTTTTGAAAGATTACAATACATATTTGGATAAGTTCTTGAGAGGACTTATTGAGCAGATTTGGACAAGTTCTAAGGAGGACTTGTAGAGAAGATTTAAGAAAGTTCTAGAGAGGACTTGTGGAGCAGATTGAGTAAGTTCTAGAGAGGACTTGTAGAGCATATTTGAGCAATTTCTAGAGAGGACTTGTGGATATATTAGTGTGAGATTTTATGGAAGCTTACAAGGCATATTTGAGATAAGTTTTTGAGGATACTTGAGAGCAGAGTTGAGTGATTTGTTCAAACCTTGAGTTAAAGTTTAGGGTAAATCCAGCAAATTTGATACAAGCCTTGAGTTAAGGCCTAAGGACAAATATTGAGGATAGAATTGTACTAGACTGAAGGACTATGTTTAGTGTAGATTTGAGAACAAATTTTGGTGCAGATTTGAGGATAAGTTTATACTAGACCAGAGACAGAGATTGAGCAGAATTATACTAGATCGAAGGACTATTTTTAGTGTAGATTTGAGATTACACTTTGAAGGTGACAGAGCAAAGAGGACAATAGTATCTAGTGGATAGATATCCATTAGCTAGGGCAGTGAGGATAGGTCTTCTAAGTGGGTACAATAGTCTTCAATGGAGAGATATCCACAAGCTAGTGTAGTGGAGGTAGTAGTCTTCTAGAGGATCACCAGCCAAAGTAGAGGAGAAGGAGTTCTCCTATGGATAAAGATCCATGAACTTGATTTAGGGTATTGGTATCTCCTTTGGACAGAGGTACATAAACATTGTAATAGGAAAAGGATTCCCAAGATATTGATTGAGAAACTTTTAGTGAAATAATTTCTTCATGGAGTAGCCCACATTTGGTGAACAACGTAAATTGTGGTGTCTCTATTGTATGCGATGATTTATGTAGTTCTTTGATTACTTCTATTAATATTGCTATCTATACATTGCATAATATTGATTTGGAAAGAAAAATAAAAAGTGTTCTTATATTGTTCACCCCCCATGTCAGTATAAGATTGTGTTATTCAATTGGCATCAGAGTGGGTTCCTTTATAAGAGTTTAATAGCTTGAAGGAAAAGCTAACAAGAATACAATGGATTCTAAGAATGTGTCCTCAGATAATTCAGCACCAATATTTGATGGAAGTGACTATATATATTGGAGTTTAAGAATGAAGATCTACTTGATGGCACTTGGAAATGAAATTTAAGAAGCAATTGAAATTTGATATGATCCCTTGATTAATCCTCCTAAAAATAAGGAAGGTAAGCTCCTACAACATTATAATTCAAAAACAATGAATGCAATTTTGAGAGGTTTGCATAGAACAAAGTCTATGAAAGTTATGCATTGTCAAACTACAAAAGAAATGTGGGATAAATTGCAAAATATATATGAAGGAGAATAAATGTGTCAAGAAAGCAAATATGCAAAATATCAAAGGAAAATTTAAATATTTAAGAATTAAGGATGAGGAAAACATTAGTACTTATATACTTTGAATTGATGAGGTTGTTAATGTTATGCAAGGACTTGGAATGAATATTGATGAATCAGATGTTTGTGATAAAGTTTTAAGAATTCTTCCAAAAATATTCAGTGAAAAGGTTTCTACTATAGAAGTGTCAATGGATGGTGATACTTTGACAATATATATGTTGCTTGGTATTCTTACAACACATGAGATAAGAACAAAAGAAGAACCAAATCCTCAGAAAGAAGTCACATTTAAAGCAATCAAAAATACAAAGGGTAAGAATTCATTATCAAGAAATGATTCAGCCAATGATGAAGAAGTAAATTATGGCAAAAGGAATAAGGATTCAAGAAGATATAGAGATACAAGATCTGTTAAATATTTCAATTATGGAAAGTATGGTCATTATGCAACTGGCTGTGAAGAAGCTAAGAATAACAATGATGAAGAAAAATAGGATCAGAAGAATAGGGAATCAGAAATATACAGGCACCAAAAGAAGAGCAAAGATGGACAAAGCAGACAAGGAAAGAAGTTCTTTCAAAGACAAAAGAGAATCTACTATGCGGATAAAGCAAGTAAGTACTCAAGTGATCGTGATATGTTTTTTAGAAAATGATAGAGATGAAGTCTTATTTATGATTGAATAAAAATAACAAGTTAAGAAAATGACTCCAATAATTCTCAAGTGCTTTAGATGTGGTAACTTTGGACATCTTGAAGATAATTGTACAAGGGATTGTTATAGTTTCAATGATGATGAATATGAGGATGCACTTGAAGGACCAGATGAAAACCTTATAATGGTATTAGAAGAAGAAGTAGGTGATCTTATAGAAGACAAGCCAATAGAAAATAAAGATGTGGACAAAGGTAATCAAATAGAGGAATATTCAGAAAAGGATGGATATGATATCAAGGGAGAACTTATTTATGCCCTTGACATGGTAATGAAGGTAATAAAGCAACACTCTAAACTTGAATTTTAGTATCAATAATGTGATGAAGAGAGAAGATTGCTTATAGAGGATTTAAAAAATTCAAAGGCTAAGGCAAAAAGGTTCAAAGATAAGTTAGAAGCAAATATCTTAAAATGTGAAAAGTTAGTACAAGAAGTGGCACTATTGAGAGAAGATTTATAAGACTCCAAATTCAAGCTAAAAGGGTTAAAAAATATCTCAAATAACTTGGATAATTTCATCAAGATACAAA
>JAQPPZ010016155.1:0-74274 GCA_028583015.1 Wollemia nobilis | reverse complement strand
TTCATGTACCTCAATACACTCTACTTTGGTTCATGGAACTCAATACATCAGAGACACCAATCCTATATGCTCTAGTTTTGTGGATACCACTCCACTTTGTTCTAGTTTTATCCTCAACTCCGCTCAAACTCTATCTTCAACTCTGCTCAAACTATGTATTCAACTCTGCTCAAACTCTATATTCAACTCAAATCAAAATCTTGTCTTAAACTCTACATAAAATGTCTCCATAACCTGCTCAAATATGCTTACTAAACTTGCTTAAATCTATTCATAAAAAACTACTCACAAAACCTACTCAAAACTACTCCAAAACCTACTCAACAATCTAATCCAAAATATGCTTACAAACATTGCTCATCTGCTCCCAAATATTGCATGCATACAATGCTCATATATTCCCAATTATTGCATACAAACAATGCTCATCTATTCCAAAATATTGCATAATGATGTCATCAAATGTTTTTATTTATTCTTCAATGTGCTTTTCTCAACTAAAGCAATTTAGACATATTCTACTTAAAGTTATTTTATCTTCATGAATATATAGAGAAATATATGCACTAAAAAATGCACAATATGTTCTTCACATTCATTAAGTCTATAGCTTTCACATGTCTCATATTTATTACATCAAAAGGTAGCTTTAGTCTAGCACTAGATAATTGACCTGGTAATTGCTGATTTCCACCTTTACTTCAAAAACCAATCACAATGCACAATCTGTCCATCTCATCTACTCCCAAAATCAATTATGAACAATGCACAAATTTGATTTCAAAACTGATCTATAACTCTTATCAATTTATTTTCAATTTCAATCAAAACTAATGCATAAATTTTCTCTCAAAACTGATCTATAACTCTTATCAATTGTTCCCAATTTCAAGCAAAACAATGCACATCCAATAATTCCTTATACCTTCAACCTTATGACAACAAAAATATTTTCCTTAAACAAAACCATATTGAGGATGGAATTAAATCACCATACCTTTAAATCTGCCACAATGATGATAATCTTCTTTTGCATGTGGTTTCCAAACCTATCTTACCAAAATTAATTTTCCTGTCTTTTTACCAACCAAAAGCAGGTTAGCATATCTCTTTTTATTTTCTTGATAAGATAACAAATAAATCACATTAAAAACCCTTATCAAAGATATGCACAATAAAGCTTAAATATAATATCTTATACCTCCCTCATAATATAAATCTTTATTTAGAAAACTCAAACCCTAATAAATCCTTTTATTAATTTCCAACAATAAAACCTCACACTAACATAAAAACCCTTATAACTCCTATTTATTTCCAACAATGAAGTCTCACACTAACTAAAAACTTTATTTCACCCTTTTATTCACATGCAAAAATTATAACCTTAAACTTACACCAATGACCTTTATTTCTCCTATCCACCTTTATCAATTTAATAAAACAAAAATTAATATCTTGAACCGTCGTGAATCAATCCACTAACCTCAAGAATCACAGTGCTTTCCCAAGAGTTTGTAACTAGATGCATTGACGCAACATGTGAGATTAGAATGACATAAAAACATTTTTGATTCCTTCATAACTTGATTTTCACTTTCAACAAAAATTCTACGTTTAATGGATTCAACACCTCGACCTCCTACCAAGTAGTGTTCTATGCAGGGCTAGGCTAATGTCTAAGCTAGCCACCCGAACAAAAATCAAGGTGCACAATTATTAACTTAAGATATCCTTTCAATTTTTACCTCTAAAATATGTGCTCTTCTCTCCCTTGTTGTCTACCCACTGCATGAACTCCACATGAAGGATTTTAAAATTTTCTCCACACTTAGAATTTTGATATTTAAACCTTACCTTTGTATGGTGCGCCCAAGGGATGTTGGCCCATGCAATATATATTTAAATTTATTAAATATAACATTCCAACACCTTTTATCCTTCTCTCTATGATATTTAAACCTTTTTCCTAATCAACTTTTAAATTTTTTCCCAAGTAACTTTTATTAACTTTTAAACCTTTATGTCCCAAGATTTTGTCCTTTATAATATTTAAATTTGATATATAAATATTATAATCCTTTTCTTAAAAATATTTTCTTTGCTTTGAGATATACCTTGACTTGAATAATTTCTCAACCTTATAAACTTCTTGAAGAATATTTTTGCCTTGAATACCATGCACCTTTGACATCAATGATAACTCAATATTTCCAACAAATGATAGAGCAATATGCTCTACGGGTTGAGTGGTTAGAGTCATAGCAGAGTGAGATGCTCTATGGATGTAGTTATTAGGTGTTACAATACAATGTGATTATCTATAACTTTAGTTGATAGGGAGGGTATCTAGACAGGGGTAAGTAGTGGTATGGTTAACCATAGGGTAGGGTACAAGTGGTTAGATCATGGGTGGCGTGGCTAGGATCCAGGTATAGGTGGTAAATCTATAAAGGATTCTATCCCACTATACATCTCACCATCATTTATGTCAATAATATATTTATCTTTTGGAGGATGAGGTGGATTGATTAGGTGGTAGGCTACCTTCACGGGGTTTAGTAGGGCCATCACATCAAAGTCGATGCAATAAGTATGGATAACCTTCGATGAGACCATGAATTCCTAGGTTTTTAGATATTCCACAGATATTAGGGTCCAATAGTTCATGGTAGCCTCATCGAGACAAGGCCAAGGGCAATGGTGAGACCAGCGATGCATGGTCAGCCTGAGGGTTGATTATGTATATGCTTTTATTTTTGAGTGTGAGGTCGAATGACCCACTCCATTGTAGCCTACGGGTATTTTGTACCTAATGTATTGGTCCATTATATATACATATATATATGATATTTTCAATTATATTTATCATGTTGTTTAATGTTTATTTTATTTCATGTATGGATGCACTAACGGATGATTAATATATGGCTAGACATTATAGTATGTATGATTACTGAATGCTTTTGATAGTATAAAGCTAGAATGTATGCCTACATGTATGCCTACATGTATGCATGTATGTTATGTACTAATGACATGATGATGCAAAATTTGATTTTCAACTAATATGTTAAAATAAAATGAAATGAATCTAAGATGCAAAAACAAACTAAGCATAAGCACCACTACATGTATAAAATTCATAAATCAAAATGTTAACCTTTTCACAAAATTCATACATTTGAAGGTGAATTGTATGGAATAAAATGTACTATAATAAAATGTGAATGATGGATGTGAAATAGTGGGATGTCACAAGGGAACAATGAGGTTTTTCATGAGACTCAAACACCCTAGTTGACCAGTCAAAAGTTGTATACTGACCATGAAATATTTTAAAAGATAAAAATCTACTAGGAAGACCTGGATATTAAATATCCCCGTGTGTGCATAGTGATGTTCATTATTATGACACACAAGACTACCTTATTTCCAAGTCAGTTTTTAAATCCTATTGTTGTAATGGGGATTACCCTATGGTCATCATTGCCCTGATTGTGGATGCAATTGGACTAAACTACTAGGCAATACAAGCCACAAAAATCTATCTCATCTGCAAGCTAACATTGGTTTGTACAAAATAAGGTCATTAATGTGACAAATATATAGCCATGCATAAGGCTACTTTACTTATAGGTCAACGTCTATAGGACATTTATGGTGATGGAGATCACCCCATGGTTGTCAAAAATTGAGGATTCAAGCTCTTTACCCCTTTATTTTATTTTCATTTTTTTTGGGAATACGTGCTCATTTTTTAGGAGGAGCAAGGGAATTTTTTTTGGGGGGGGGATACTTGCTTATTTTTATGGAAGAGCAAGGAATTTGTATTGGTTTTGGTAGGGGAAAGCTTGTAATTTTGTCAATTCTTAGCATTCTAGACCATGCACATAATAGGATGAGCAAGGAAAACATTTTTATTAAGGGGTAAGGACTACGTTGTAGTATCATCTTTCCTTGTTCAAAATAATTTTTAAAAGTGTGAAATTATGTTGGGATTTTGACATATACAAGTTACAATCAAAGCAAGACCCTACCTTCAAAAATCAAGATAGATTTCTAAAAAATCTAAAAATAAAACTAGGAATAATTGAATGACCAAAATACCCTATCAAACACCCTATAACAACTTACTGGATGAGGGGAGATAAACAAAAACCTAGGACGGGGAATGTGGATGGACATGATGTGTTGGACGTGTGTGTTTTCCTTATGAATTTTTAAAAACTAAGAGGTGTGCCTAAAATAGTCAGTGGCCATATGAAAATCATTGTTGATGGTCATACAGTATCTATCCTACCTTATGAGGACCCCTTAATAATTAAAATATCACAAGGAAAAGTGCAAATTATGATGATAGAAAAGGTTTGATTAAGACTCATGACAATCATACAAGCATGGTGCTCTACGAAATATAAAAAGTAAAAATTAATGTGTGGTGTATGCAAGTATTTTATGAACTTTTGAACATTAAGAGGTGTGCATAAAATAGTCAATGGTCATATGAACATCATTGTTGATGGTCATCCGGTATCTATCCTATCTTACAAGGACCCCTCTAATGGGTAAAATACCATAAAGATAAGTGTAAGTGATAACACGGACTAGAACGAGGTGATTCTAATGCAATGATTGATATACTAAGTATAATCAATCAATGAAATGCAGTAATGTGTAATGCATGATGATGTAAGCAATGGTGATTTTTAATTTTGTATTGTTTTTTAATTTTTATTATTTTTTTATGCATCATGTGTTATGCATAAAATACTCGTAGGTGGAGAATGTTAAGAGATTCAGGTTCCTCAAAACCCTCAATGGAAGCTAAACAATAATATTCTCAACACCCCCAAGTGTAGGAGGTGGTTTTTGTGGAACTAGAATGATAGGGTGTGGCCTAGGGGGAGTGCAAGCAATGAAGTCCCTAGGTAGGAGAAGCTTATGCATAAGGGATGGTGGTAACTACGAAAAAATAAAAAGATAAAATTTATCTAGATCATTGAGGGGCTTGATGGCCACTAATTCATCCTCTAAGATAGTTAAAGCAATAGATATTACATCATACTATTGGGTAGATAAATTGATAGATATTACATCACAATATTGATCAGATTCATCATCTTCTTCAACCTAGTCCTCTTTAGGGTCATCACCTAGTTCAAAATCATCATCAAAGATCCAATTGCTTGTATGCTTCTAATTATAGGAAGAAGTAGGGTGAATTATGATTGTAGAAATTTGACTATGATCATGAAGCAAATGCATATTTTCAGGATTAGCATATTCATTAGGACCGATATCCATTCCATAGCCTAGAGTTAGGAACTGGAGAGAATCAGTGAGGATTTCATTAGGCATATTCATGGAGTAGCCTAGCCTAAACTTATCCGTAGGTAGATGATATTAGAGCTCTAAAGGGGTCTGAAGACCTTGCTCATACTGATCTAATCCATTTCCTTGCCAATGATGATGATGAAAATACTCTAGTGCAAAGGTTGTATTGGATATGTATTTGATGTTAACTTGAAATGATTATTCATCCTCTTCTATCCTATGGAATGTATTTGAGGGAATATCAAATTCCCCATAGACAAAATTTATTTGATTTGGTGGACACCCTAGGGGAACTATCATACCCATGGGTAATGGTGTGATAGGATTTTGACCTGTTTCTTGAATTGACTTGACAAGAGGAGTGAATGTGACATCATGTACCATGTACTCCTCAAATCCTAGGCTAGACATATGTATTGTGACTTGCTGGGGGTTGGATGAAGATGATGGGGATATGGGTTGCAATGAGGTATATTTTGAAGGTGGGGGCTCTTCTCTTGAATTAGTGATGTAAATAGGCATTGTGGAAATGGTCGAGATCAAGTGTATGGGAGGCATCTTCAATGAATGGGATGTGGATGTGTGGGTTGGTGATAATGGAGGCTATGATATGGGTACCTTCTCAGGATTCTTGGTGGAATTTTATGATGCATGAGAAGGCCTCTCTTCATCTATTGATAATGATTTTTACTTTTATTAAGACATAGAGGATCTTGGTGGAGGGTTTTGATGAGTGTTGGGTGGATTGGGTTGGACCCCCAAATGCATTGATGGCAAAAATGACTCATCAAGATGTGAGACCATATTAAAAAATTTAAATAGTTCTAAGTCCACAGGGACACAATGCACTTGACCTTCATGTATGTATTTAATGCATTGATATAATATTGAAGGTACACACCTCATGTATTGGATCCAGGATCGACCACATAGTCAATTATATTGCATGTCTCCTTTTAGAACATGGAAGAGTGTGTGAATTGTTTTCAGTCCAACATGAACAAGAATAACTACTATCCCAATGGTAGAACACAATGCATCATTGAATGTCCAAAGGGTGAATGTGGATGTTGTGATATGGGATGGTGGATGTGGTGATGATATATATTGAGGAGCTTGTATTGATCAAGACATGCTTATAAGGGATCTGATCTATACTAGAAATGGTATGGAGTGGAGGATTCGATATGTTAGTGGGTATAATATTGATCTCTTGGTCATGAAAATTTATTGTAGGCTCATTGCAATATTGTATTTGCCCCACAAAATTAGCAAAAGCATTATGATATTGTGGTTGTAATTCAATTTATTTCAAGATCTCCATTAGATATTATTGATGTGGCTTTGATTGTTGTATCAGCTTGTAAATGGAGAGCCTAGCCGATGTCATTCTTAGAATTTGGGTAAGTCTACTCCTTATTGTTAGCATCGATCAAGGTGGACTAGGTGTAATTGGATTAGGCTAAGGAGGTACTTGTGATATCGAAGGAACGTTATTAGGACTCGCATTAGGTGTGGGTTGATTTGGATATCATCTGTTCCTTGTGACAATGTTGATCATCCCTACAAAATCTTGGTGAGGTGGATTGATATTCACCTAATTCACCTAATTTAGTTGTTCTGTTTGGTTTGTAGGTGCTATATTTATTTTATACGTGGGCAAAGGGTCTTTGAAGACTCCTATGTTTTGATTATTTGGAGTAAGAGGATTGTCAATCTGAATATCTTGTCTCTCGATCATATCCTGTACTATATTTTTAAAGGTGTAACATGTTTGGATGTCATGACCCCTTTGTCGATGGTAAGAACAATATATATCCTCCATATGAGACTTTGGTTTAGGTTGATTAGGGTCTAGTGTATGGATCTCAAGGATATTGATTGCATGCACCTCACATAATCAATTGAAAATTTATGCTAATATTTTTGATAAAGGAGTATATTATTGTGGTGGCCAGTGTTGTTGGTCTTACTTTTGGTTTTGTTGTGGATGATATTGGGTTGGTGGATACTAAACCTGGTAATTAGGATGAGTTAGTGGTTGTAGTGGTGCAACTTGGTTTGAGGATCCTGGGATACTCAAAACAAATTGATCTACTGGGCCATTTTCTATTGTGTGTTGCCTCCTTTAGCATTCTTGTTTGTCCATTACTTTTTACAAAACTTAATATCACCTTCCTAGACCTTGATATCCTCAATAACCTTAGCCTATGCTAGGGCATCCTTGAAGGTTTGATATTGTTGGATTTGTAGTAGAAGCGAGTTTTACTTTGAATAACTCCTAGTGAATAGTTGGTAAACTCCATTATAGGCATGGTGAAAGGCAACTTTGTTATTATTTCTCTCCAGCGGTTGTCGTAATCCATGACTAGCTCATCTTAAAATTTTCTAATATTATACAAGTCAGTCAATGTTGCCTTTTTTCTAACCCTAAATGAAAAATATTCCAGGAATGCATTTGAAAGTTGTTCAAAGGAATGGATGTTATGTCGTGGTAGATTATTATACCATTCTAAATTAGGTCCTACAATAATTATTAAGAATTTTCTTAGCATGATGGTATCATCATCCTAAATATGAAAGCATACATTCATGAAATGAGTGGCATGCTCTTGATAATATTCCTCCCCTTTGAATTTATCTAATTTTGGCATTTCAAAGTGTTTGGGGTATGGAAGTGATGGAATAGATGGGTGCAATGGTTGGTTGTGAAGATGACACAAAGTAGATTTTTTGGAACCTAAGCTTGATGCTTGTTCCTCTAAGGAATTATTGTGGTTTATCATCAATGTATATGCTTCCAGCGAAATGATTTCATTTGCTCACTTTTGTCCTTGAGGAGGTGGAAGCAATGGGTTTTGATGTGTATGTGGTGGTGGTTGAATATTGTAAATACACACATCACCATAAAGATATATCTCAATCTATTTCTGGTACTTTGACTATGGTTCCTCATAGGGTCATACTACTCTAGATAAGTTTATGGTCTATTTTTTCAGGCAATTGGTATCTTTGAGGATGTATGGGTGGCTAATTTTGTCACGCATGAGGTGATAGGTTTTGGTTAAGCCAAGGTGGAAGGTTTTGATATTGTGTAGGGTTCCTTGTGTGCTTTTTTAGCCTATGGGTACTAGGTGTAGGTAACATTTTATGCAATGCATTTTGTAACTATTCTTTCTATACTCTTTGTTGATGCAACCTTTGTAGGTGTGAGTGTTTTTGATCCACCCATTGATAATTTTATCGTTGGTGATCTAATCGTAGTTGGGCCAATCATTGTTGGTCCAACTATTGTTGGTCTAATTGCCATTGTTGGTTAATGTTTTACTTGATTACCTGATGAGTGTAGTTTATTTTCTCAGATGTATGGGGTTTGTTTACCCTTGTATCTAAAATATGGATGGGCTTATCTTGTATCTCACCCTTCGTAGGATCTATAAGTTGTTTTCCATGATCCCTAAAGGTCACATTGACCTGATATTCTAGTTTGAAATTGAGCTTTGTGTAATCAAGTGGCATAGAGGCACAACATTCTTCAATGAATGGTATCCCTTGAAACATATTGGGATTATTTATGTTACCCTCGTCTATAAAAAATACGAGATCCAACACAGGTTGTTTGTGATAAAAATGATTAACATGCGTATCCTCTTGATCATGTTATTAATTTATATAGAGATGCTCAGTTGGTTTTTCTTGGTAGCAGTAATCTTGGTATGAGATGTTCTCTTGCATTGCTTCTAATGGTTCTCTAGGATGAGCTGAGATGCAAATGCATGGCACTACCCTACTAGGCCCCTCAGTGGGTGGATGATTATTTTTATAGAAATATAGATAAGTGTCTATATCTGGAAGGTCTAATCATACTCAGGATCTATGGGTGTTTCTTGAATAAGTATTTCCTAAAGTTCATATTCCCTATATGAGAGATTCAAGTTACGATGTGTGCCAAGGTGCCAGTAAAAAATGGTAAGGTCCTTTGGACTAAATAAGAGATGTTTCATATCTCCTTGTGGATGTTTAGTAGTGTTGGGTATTGAATTATATTGGATATATGTTTTTACAATGATCTAAGATATGTAAACAGTAAATAAACAAACAAGCAAGAAATCAATGTTTTTGTGTTTTTTATTATTGTGATTTTTTTGTTGATGATTTTTTATTTTTATTTATTTTTGTTTGGTTTTTGGTGTATTTTTATTTAAAATATATTCTTATGATAAGTAAAAGGTAAAATTAATACTATGAAGGGTATTTTGTGGACACCCCCTTGTCGAGGAATGCAACACAAGCAACAAAAATAGCTTCCTAGGATGTAGGTTATGGTTGCTAGGTATCCTAAGGAAATAACTTACTTCTCGAAAGAGGTCACATTTTTTGAGTCCTACTACTTGCCCAACCATGATTTTTCTTCACAATAAATCATGCTTGGACAAGAACGACAACTACATTCCACTTATTATTGAACCTCGTGGTTAAGGGGCATCTAATTCTAACCTACCTCGGGATGCACCCAATATTAGGGGAATTTCTGGTGATGAAGTCTAGAAAGCCACTCAAGGGGCTACTATGGTTTGTAAGGGACCAATACATGATGGGATATGAATGCCCATGTCATGTGATTGTTGTCGGTCATTGGTGATGAAATCCAACTAACTAGAATTATATTGCCTCGTGTGTATGTGAGGGTTCATTTTAAATTTTTGTAAAAAATAAACCAAAGAGTATATGATGATGTTCACTAATGCAAAAATTTATGTTTGATATTTAGAAACCCTATATGAAATTTATCCTTTAAGCAGGTAATAAGGCAAGCAAACCAAACAATAATAGATAGAAGTCATCTAACACTGAGACAACCATGAACAAAGACCATATAGACCTGATACGACCACATATGGAGTCCATATAGACATGAAATGATCATAGATAGAGGTAATATTGAGTTAAGACGACTATTTTTAGACTGACCTAAAGCTAAGACTTTTGTAATTTTTACTGTAAATGGAAATTTTCTTAATTTTATCTTACAAAACAATAAATGATTTATCTTTATTTACAAAACACAGGATAGAGAAGGATAAAAGGACTTACTTTGAAAGCCTAAATATGATGTAGATATCTTGTTTCTGCTACTACATTTCTTCTACTTTAGGGGCTATACCGACCTAAGAAGACTATAATACAGGGGTCATCTCAGCCTAAGATGGTTATGACTGTGTACCTATAAAAGTAGAATTTTATTAGTAATCAATCAAAAATCTAAATAGGGGACTAGCATCCCATTGTGTTCACCATATGAGAGATAAAAAATCATGCACTAATAAAGTAAATGTAAATGCAATAAATAAACACAAGCATGTGACTGAAATATGATGATAAAAATAGTAAAATATGAGCCCCTTTTATTAATTATACCTTGTATTTCTCAAAGGTGTATTACAATAATATCCCCTTGATGGAGTTCACAAATGTGATACAATCAATACAAGTAGGAGGGTTTTAATCCCCTCTAGATAATCTTGATGCACTGAATGGTCTTCTTGCAATCACAAATCATCGTAGGGTGTGTTTTTCATGACTATCGTAATGAGTATGATGTGAATATTGTGCTCCTTTGTCATATGTTGGATCATGTAGTCTACACACAAAGAAACTAGAAATGTATCAAAATTATATGAAGAGCCCACCAAAATTAGGCCCGTATTAAAGATGATAAATTCTAAAATAGAAATGAATCAAATGCATAAACAAGAATGTAACCTACTATAAAAATAGGAAAAAGAAGATTTAAGCTACTATGAAAGAAAAAGTGAAAAACCAGATCTCTTTTAAAGGCCATCTCGGGTTAGGATGACCTTGCCTACAGGCCATCTCAAGTCAAGATGGCCGCTATCCTAGGACTGTGTTCCTTTGTGGTTGAGTCAAGGTAGCATCTGAGATCTACCTAGGGTTTTATCGATGGATTGTTACATTGTGAGAGCAACTTGATGGGTCAGATCAATCATCGAGGTAAGGGTATTTTATGGCACAAAATATGGGAGCACAACTTTCAATCCTTTTTAGTAGTTCGACAACATGAATTTTAGCAACATGATGGTTTTGGAGGATTGAAGTGGGTAACACTTCGTTGCTTGAGAAATTGGGGATTGAATTCGACAATACTTCATTACACAAATTCAAAGTTTGTGGATCCTTAAAACTAAGGGATGAGTGTCATTTTATAGATTCTTGGTAAAAATCTAGGGCACTCTACATGAAAAAGCAAAGATGAAATTCGTTTTAAGAAAAATAGATGCCTACCTCTGGAATCTCATGTGATTAATTATTGCATGTATTTTTTTCTATTTTGGCCTATGTGGGGTGCTTAACACTTTCTTGCAAGATCATGCACAGAGTTAACCGGTAATCTTAGTTGCCAGTTATGTACCTTTTTATTTTTAAAACTTGCTTTTGGTGGCCATATTAGATTGAGATGACCATGGTTTGGCAGCCATATTGGATCAAGAAAACCACGGTTTATGGGGAATTATGCCTATTTAAGTGTTGAAAACCACTATTTCAAACTTGAAACTGTCCAAGGTGGGTTATGTGGTCTAAAATGAGTCTATTCAGGTAGTCTCCTCAACATGATGTGTTTTAGGTGTCTACAGATAGATCATCAATATAAATAAAAGTTGATATCCTTGAATAAAGAAAAAATTAAGACAATAGAAGTAGTCTGTGATGTAGCAATATCAGTCATGGAAGTCACCTATGTGGTAGATTTTCAAGTCATGAAATATTGTTATGTAGCAATTTAATTTTGGTAGGAAGGAAATGGTTAGGAAAATCCCTTGCTCATAATTATTGGTATGAAGGGTATAAACTATTGGTGAAGGTTCTAAGTGAGTGAAGATAAATGCCATACATCAACCTCATACATTGAGGACAATAGAAACAAATGAAAAAATAGAGTGGACAAGCTTAGAATATACTACTATGAGTGATGTGGATACTAAAGATGAAGAATAAAGCATGGTGGAATTCTCAATGGATAAAATACTTCTTGATGCTCTAGTATATCACCCACATCAATTTTCTAAGGAAGAGGTAGATAACTAGCTATAAAAGTTACACTTCAAGGATGCAATAGAAGAGCATGAAAAAGAGGATTACTTCTAAATCTGCTATAGGCATATTCATTTGTTTAATTTTGATCACAAATAGCTATTATAATTAGATTTGGTTCGGCATTAGATATAGTTTATAGATAATGTTAAAATTATAAAGGAAATATCATATCATATGAATCCAATTTTTTGCCAAGTCTATCAAGGAAGTGATAGACACGTTGTTGGATGAAAGCTTCATTTTTCTAATATATAACTTATAGTGGATATATCCAATTATCATTGGAAGGAAGAAGCATGGAAATTTGAGGGTATGTGTTGATTCTCAAAATTTGAATAAGTCTACAAAGAGATACACTTATCCACTTCCCTTCTTAGATAATATTTTATATGAAGTTGTAGAACAAGAGTGCTATGGCTTTATGAATGGCTATAGTGACTAGAATCAAATTTTCATTATATAACAAGACCAATTGAGGATAAACTTTACACTTTTGGGGTACCTTTACTTATAGAGCTATGTCATTCAATTTGTGCAATGCACTTATGAATTTCTAGTGGTTGATGAATAATGTATTTGAACCTTATATTGAAACTTTTATTAAATTTTTTCTAGATGATTTTTATATTTTTTGAAAGAAGGTAGATCATATAGTTGCTCTTTAGAAGATATTTTGTTATTTGGATAATTCTAAGTGCTCCTAAATATATATATATATATATATATATATATATATATATATATATTTGGATGCATAAAATATGTCATGTTGGGTCATGTTGTCTCCCAATAAGGTATTGCAACCAATACTACAAAGGTTGCCAAGATTAAGTAGCTTCCATTTCTAAATAACAAGAGCAAGTTGTGATCATTCTTTGGTCAATGTGGTATATAATAGTAGGTTTATAAATAATTTATCAAATATTGCACTATAATTAACAAAATTACTCAAGAAGGATATGCCTTATGAACTAGGGAAAGAAGCTAGAATTACATTTTAGGAATTGAAATAGACCTTGATCACTACTCTAGTGTTGTAGACTCTAGATTGGAATAAATTGGTTATTGTCTAAATAGATACATCTAATATAGTAATTTGGAGCATTGAGTAAATGGGATGATAATGGTTATGATCACCCTATCTAATTTGGAAGTAGACAAATTAGTAGTGCAGAGGTTAATTATATATTTATAGAGAAAAAAACACTAGCCATCACCATTGTTGTCAAGAATTTTAGAAATATTCTTCTATGGAAAAATTTTACTATTTTATGCTACCATAAAGTATATTATCAATAATACCAATATATTAAGAGGAAAAATCAAATGTATTCTCTTGTTACAACAATTTTATTTTGACATAATGAACCAACAAGTTAAGAAGCATATCAATGCATATGCTCTTTTGAGAGAATATGAGGGAGTTGGCTATGAATGTGAAGATAATGAGTTTCCTAATGTAATGTTGTTGGTAGTAGAAGATATTCTAGAGAAATTTATAATCATTAGGTGATACTTAATTGAATTAAATTTTCTAGATGGTGCAATGTCAAGAATGAAGAGGAGGATTGCTCAAGCCAACCAACCATATTCAATAATGTAGAGTTCTATATTGAGAAGGTCCATATGGGAAGTATTGATGAGAAATTGAATAAGAGCAAGAAAATTGGTATATTTTAGAGTACTATAATGGTGTGTATGGAGGAAAATTCTCTAGAACGCTTGCAACAAGAAGGATTTTTGATATAGGATATCATTGGCCAACACTCTTCAATGTTTATATGGAGTATTATAAAAATGTGATATGCCAAATCCTTTGGGAATTGCAAGACAATGACTACCCCTTTATGTCTTGTCTTTCATTGGACCCTATAAGAAGTGGGTAATTTATATTGTTGGACCCCTTCTTGTAATAGCATGAAGGAATACATACAACATTGTTACAATAGATTATCTAACTAAGTGGGTTGAAGCTCAGTTGGTGAAGCATGAAATAGAGGAAGAAGTTGCATGGTTTATCTATGAATGAATTATTAGAAATTTTGTATGATTAATGAGGATTATCTTTGATCAAGGTACCCATTTTTTAAAGAAAGTGGTAGAAGACTTGACAACTCAATTTGTGATCAAGCATAGGAATATGACTACATATAAACCAAGTACCAATGAGATGGTGAAATAAAATAATCATCTACTATACCAAATCCTTACAAAGGATGTAACTTTATAATTTGATACATGGGATACAAGAATCCATTCATTATTATGGGTTTATGAGTCATAATAAAGTCAGCCATATGGTATTCCCTATTCAAGTTGATATATGGTATTGATCCTATCCTTCTCATCCAATATGATGTTCCAACAATATAAATGATGATACAAGATATGAAGAATGAAGAGAAATTAATGAGAGACCGGGTGGTACAACTATACTAGCTTGCTGAAATACATGTAGAGCAAGACCATAATGCAAATAATAATATGGAAGAAAACATGTATTGGAAAACAAGCTAAAGTGGCCCCTTTCAAAGTTAATGACTTGGTGATTTTATACAATGCCAAATACAAAAAGAGAAAGTATAATTTTTTTTTACCAATATATATGGTCCCTTATTAGATAGTAGTTGTGCATGACAATGAGACACACAAGATTGAGAAGTCATATGGAAGGTCTATAAAAAAATGGGTGAACCATGAAAAGCTCAAGATATTTAATCCTCTAAAATAGATTAAGTTTACTTTGATGATGGAGTAGAAATTAGGAGGGAAAGAGATGTTGATATTAAAAATTTTCATATTATTTGTATGTGTATTGGTATAAAAACTATGTAGAATATATAGTGGGATGACTTGTAAGAGAACATTACATATTGGTAGCTTATTCAATATTATTGCGATAGAGAAGCTTCTTTTGACAACCATTAAACAATGAAATATTTATATGGAAGGAGTACAAAAAAATATTATGATAAGGACAGGTCACGATAAAAAGTAATAATAAATATTGAAAGTTAATAATAAAAGTAAAAGTGTCATTTTTTCTCTCCAACGGTGGTCTTCCTTTTTGTCGTGATATCACGACATTTTTTCTCTCTCCAACGGCGGTCTTCCATTCTGTCGCGATATCACGACCTTTTTTCTCTCCAACGACGATCTTCCATTTTGTCGCGATATGGCGACATTTTTTCTCTCCAATGGTGGTCTTCCATTCTGTCGCGATATCGCGACCCTTTTTTCCCTCCAACGGCGGTCTTCCATTTTGTCGTGATATCGCGACATTTTTTCTCTCCAACGGCGGTCTTCCTTTTTAGTCGCAATATCGCGACATTTTTTCTCTCCAATGACGGTCTTCCATTTTGTCGTGATATCGTGACATTTTTTCTCTCCAACGGTGGTCTTCCATTCTGTCGCGATATTGCGACCTTTTTTTCCCTCCAACGGCGGTCTTCCATTTTGTTGCGATATCGCGACATTTTTTCTCTCCAACGGCGGTCTTCCTTTTTTGTCGCGATATCGCGACATTTTTTCTCTCCAACGGCGGTCTTCCTTTTTGTCACGATATCGCAACATTTTTTCTCTCCAACGATGGTCTTCCTTCTTGTCATGATTTTGCGACACTTTTCCTCCTCGGCTACGGATTTCCAGATTGTCACGATTTCGTGACACTTTTTGTCTTTGGCTGTGGTCCTCCAGATTGTCGTGATTTCATGACACTTTTTCGTCTTGGCAGCGGTCTCCCAATTTGTTGTGATATCGCGACAATTTTCCTCTTCGACAGTGGTCTTCCTTGTCGCAATTTTGCGACACTTTTTCTTCTTGGCAGCATGCTTCCACTTTCATCACGATTTCGTGACTCATTTTCTTTTTCGGCTGCGGTCTTCATTCTTGTCGCAATTTTGCGACTCTTCTTCTCGTCTGGCTCCAACCTAGCAACTTGTCGCGATATCGCGACACTTTGCAGCATGTCACGATATTGTGACTTCTTCCCTTCTTCAGTTTCGATGGCGTTTCTTGTCACGATTTTGTGACTTCCTTTCTTCTATTGGCATCAACAACGCAACTTGTCACAATTTTGCGACATCATCATTTTGGTCGCGATTTCGCGACACCTTCCCTAGTGTGGAGGTTTGCCAGCTCTCTATTCCTTTCTTCTTGGACCACCTTGATCATTATGGATTTCTTATAATCTCTCTTGTACAAGGTTCAGGGACCTTTCAACAACCTTTCTACCAATCAAAAAAAAAAAGTAAAAGTGTCATGGTTATGGTATATTATATTTGTCAAGTGTCTTTGTCATAAGGAGATAAGTTATAAATAGTACAATATCTAGAAATCCAAGATACTCAAAGGTAATTTTGTAAGTGTTATGTAATTATAGAAAAATTCCAAAAGAAAAATCTCTAGAAACATGTGATTTTTGGACTATCTCATGCAATTATAAAATACCATAGGAAAATCTCTAGAAACATGTGATATATTGACTATTCCATGTAACTACAAATATCCTAGGAAAAGTCTAGAAAAGATATCTCAAATATCTTGATCTTATTGAAAGAATCCAAAAAGGATATCTCTATAAAGTGTTTCCATGTGTCCATCTAGAGTTCTCCATGCATGTAATACCTAGATTCCATGATACCATAAATAGGGGAAAGACCCATTAAGGTAGGCAAGTTAAGTTGAGCAAGTGTGAGCTCAAATAAGTGATAGATAATATAGTGTGTGAGTGAGATCTAGCAAACCAAGCTAGCTATAAAAGAGTATCTCTTTGTTCAAAGTGTGGCTAATATTATCAAAGTGAAGGTCTGGAACATGGTCATTGGATAATTCTATAGGAGGTGGAGGCTTAATAAGAGGACCATGTTCACTCACAAGGAAATCTAGTGAGCATATATAGAATCTTGTAAGTTGTATTTATAATACAATTTATTCTATTTTCATTGTTTCATCTATTGTGCTTCCATAAATTTGAATTTTTTATTATTTTTTTAATATTTTATCATGAATAAGAGTTTTATGGTAGCATATCACTACCAAATAAAGAGTATGCATCCATAATAATGAATACAATAAGAGGAGGGATAGGGGCAACATTGTAAGCATGTTATAGTTTGACATGCCCTTCATATCAAAATAAAATACACTATTGATTAGTAATAAATATATCAAGATCTTGCCACAATCCATCCTACCATTGAAATGATGCTCAAAATAATTAATAAATATGCATATGTGAATTAAATCAAATTATAATTTGTTCAAAAGGTGTCATTTTATACCAAAGGGTAAAAGATGTGACTTTAATGCCAAGAATATTCAAATAACATATGAATCTTGAGTATAACACCTACAATAAGAAAATTAAATGCATGTTGGAATGTACAAATATGACTTAATGAGACCTCCATAGAGGTAAAATTTAAAAACCTATCATACCATGATTTTTTTGTAAATGAGACTACAAAGGACCACCATAGGACCCTACATTTTATGGGATAAGAGGATGAGATATCTTAAATGTTTTTAAATAAATTATGGGATGAATTATGAAGTCAAGAAGAATCAATCATAATACTTTTGGAAGGGGCATACCATATTATATATGAAGGGTTTCCAACCTTTAGTTGTAATTGATTACCATAAAACCATGTTCAGATCCTAGATCATGGATAGAAATTATGAAAGGAGCATCAAAATTGAGATGGATATTACTATGGTAGAAAAATAATCCCCCAAAGTGATATTTGCTTGGACAAACAATGTGATGAGTTTAGTGGAAAAATAATTGGATCTTCTAATACTCTCATTTGTGATCCCAATTCCAATTTCAATGCCTTTAGTTCTACCTTTAGCCCTTAAATTACTATGATTTCATCCTTAGTATAATTACTACCAAATTTATCACCTTTAGTACCATTATAATCATCGTCAACACTATCACCAACATTTGTAATATCAATGCTAGCACTAATATTATTACTATTCTCAACATTCTTATTGATGACTCCAATTTTATCCTTGGTACCACTCTTATTTCAAACCATAGCTCCCTTGGTGTAGTGATCATCTCTCTTAAAATTATAATCAATACTTGTAACACCATCTCTATTATTTTTATAGTTCTCCTATCAACATTAGTAATGCCACTACTAGTATTTGGCATGTCATTACTAATGTCCTATATGCCTTTACATCTAATCTTGTTTGATTCAACATAAAATATTGGTATGTTTTCACCTTATATGTAAATGTTATCATCTAAACATTTCTCATAGTTGAATTCATTATCATTCATCCATTCATATTATTTGTATTTCCATCCATACTATCATTTCCATTATTTGATTCCATTTTATTGTTTGTTTCTTATGCAATAATATCATGTTTATCTATACCCTAATATTGCACAAGTAGCCATGATAGGAAATGTTCAATGCATCACTACTCAAGAATTCCCTAAAATTTGATAAAATATGCTAATAGAAGGATTTATACTTGTACAAAAGAGAGAAGAAATTAGAATGAATCTATTAGATATCTTAGAATATACTTCACCATAATAGGAAAGGAAATGGATGCCTAAGGTATAGTCCCTTTCATCCTAGATAATAATTGGAGTAGTCCTAATTGCATAACAAAGGAACCATGTATAAAAATATCAAAGAGTTGTTTAAGCTAAAGAGTATAGTGCACTAGTCTAGAAATTTGATGTCATATTAATTGCCTTTGTCATTCTTATTATAAAAGTGGTCATTGCACAAGTATCCCTAAAAAATATTTATGAAGAAAAGAAAAAGCTATAAAATAACCTAGATTCCATATGTTGAAATATGTGGCGGTTAAGTTTCACTTGAGTACATGATTGACTTTGTATCATATCCTTTGTATATGCTCTTTGAACCTTGTACACCTTGTAAAGGTGAATATTTTATAATATGTTATTATTTAACCTAAAGGTCTCATGTAATTGGGCATAAATATCCCCTCATACTAGCCATGTAGTTTTTGGAGTGTGTTTTATTTTCCTTTAGTGAGATAATTTAGTGGCCATGAGGACCCTTTTATGTTATGTATTTTGCTTTCATTGAATTATTTTTAGTATTTTTAGGTAATATATTTATTACATTCATTTCTAAAAACTAATATAAAATGTAATGTTGTGTTAGAGTGGGTGTGAATATTCATTATTTATTTACTTATATGCAACAATTAACTTCTACAATGTCTCCTAAGGGAAACATGTTTGGAGTAGCTCAAGAATTTTTTGAGTTGTGGATAGTTTGTGAAGAGATGTTTTATTAAAAAAAATCCTTATTTAGACTAGGATCATGAGGATCTCACTTGATTGAACAAATTTACTTGAGGATAAATATTCATCAATGGGTTCCTTGTTCCTCTCTTAACACTCAATCCAATTTCTTGTTATTTTAATTCCAATTAGATGGATTATTGGAATATGTGGTTCTTGAGCATCTCTTGAGGCTACAACCAACTATTTGTACTTGTATTTGTTATGTTTTCCATTTGTGCCCATGTAAACCATGAAAAATATATTTTTATTATTTTTTATAATATTTTACTCCTAAGGGTCAGTCTCACAACCTTGACCTAAAGTCATCTAAACTTATGTCTAAATACCCCTTCTCACCAAATATTTCATTTATCGATTGGAGTGTAATTTAATTTATTTTAAAGAAGATCATTTTGTGTCCATGGATACCCCATTATATTTTTTGTTCTTTTTATACTATGCATTTCTTTTGTTAAAAATTACTAGGCAATATATGATTCTCTTCATTTTTGGAAACTACTATGAAATCTAACATGGTATCACAATGGGTGTGAATCTTCATTATTCAATTGCTTTAATTGATAGGAATTTCTTCTTTCAATTTATCTTAAGGAAAATATTGTAGGATATAGAAAAGAATGTTTTGTGAAGGTGGATGACATAATCTGAACAAGGATTTTTGATAAAAACCAAGGTGGATTTGGATCACAAGGATCTCAATGGAATTAGAAGATTTAATCTAGGGGAAACATTCATCGATAGGTTAATATTTAACCTCATTTGGAATCAATATTATTTTTCAATTTTTGTGATTATATGAATGCCCTAGTTTTAATATTGGGATTTTATAGGTTTTTTAAAAACCTCATTTATATTTTGTGGATTTTTTTGAAAAAATCCATTTCTTTTTTCTTCTAGATTTTGTTGTCCAATAGTAGCACTATTGAGAGGGTATATTTATTGGTCATTATGAAATAATAAAAGAATATATTAAATTATTCTAGATAGGCACCTCATGCTAGAGAAGTCATAAGTAGGCTTCTATACATAACAAAGACTTCTGGACCACTTGACAAAGTTGTAAAAATGACCTGACAATATTTTTTCTACATAGGTGTTAGAGGAGGGCCTGATTAGTAATATTTGATTAAAGTGTTATGTAGGGAAACCATAAAAAATATAGACAAACAATTAATATTTTTGGATTCTTTGTAAAAATTAATTTTTTTGACATTTTGCCTTTAGGTACTCCCAATTTGTGTTTGAACGTTGCTTGTCTTTCCCTCCAAAATTTAAATTTTTGAATTTTAAAAAGAATATTCTAATGAATATTCTATAGAAATGGGGAAGAGCTTATTCATGGGCTCTCTTGTGTCATCATGATTTAGGCTCACATCAATGGTATGCAAGGGGACAAAAGGTACAATTTGGTTCTTAAATGTAAGCATCCTCCTTCATATTCCAAGCTTAATTATTGGGTAGATGGATAGTTGAAGAGACTTAAGACCCTTGTCTACAAGAGGTCATAGGATTAAATACCCTCCGCTCTACATTTTTATGATGCAAGCATTCAAATAACACATACCAATGATGACATCAACACCTTTGATGATATTAAACTACAAGATGACATGGCATTTTTCATTGACATGGAAATTACTGATATTGTGGCACCATTTTTACATAGATATAATATTATGGTAGGTCTATATATATGTCACATGGCAATCAATGCAATTGATATGGCACACACATGATTCTTGAGATAAATGTGATAGTCTACATGGATAACATGGTAGTCTGTATAAGTGATATGGTAGTAGGCCAATAAATTTTAAGATAACTTGTGGTAGTTTATATAAAAATATATGCAAGTGATGCAAGGTGACATATGGTAGTTCGTAAGGGTACTGATATGGTAGGAATCCTAAGGTGACACATGGTAGAGGATGATGTAGGGGTCAACAAGTGTGCTCTAGTTGGATTTATGTGGTAAGTCATACAATAATTGTTGTGATAGTTTGTATGTCACTTGGCATCTATAAATATGGGTTTGGCCAATCATATATTTCCAACTTGCACAACTAGTAGCAAATTTGGCAATGGGTAGATTTCAAAGTAAATTAGACAATGACAAGTGGTATAGCATGGTTCATAGACAAGATATCAAACCAAATTATAATATATGGAATCACACTATTTGATGATATGTTGTACAATGAGTGCATAGTAAGCACCCATTATCGACTCACATAGTGATATATGGTAATATCTCATTTGGTGCAAGTACTAAAATTAAAAAAAATTAAAAATATTCAAAAATTTTGGAGGTAAGTTTTAAGATTTTAGGGTTAAAATTCTATAGGCCATGAATTTTTCATATATCTATTTTTTCAAATAAAATAATTTTTAGAATTTTTTGCATTGGTAGGATATGGTCATAACAACTTGTAGACTTTTTAATTTTTAGTAGAATAATTATGGATCATCATGTGCCCTTGTTGAGCAACCTTGACTATGCCACATGAAAGATCAAGATTGAAGCTCCACTTTGAAGCAAGGTATTACTCAAGTATATGAATGAGCAACCTAATATCACTAATTCTTAAGAGGTAAAGTAATTTTATAGGGATAAGAAGGACTAATATCATGGTTTTGTTTCCATTCATGTGGACATATGAAACCCATGTTACCAACACTATAGATACTAAAGTAATACTTGATAAGTTTTAGGGTCTATTGATCAAATTGATTCTACTCAAATTAGTAGAATAGAGGAAGAGTTTGCAGCCTTCTCTATCAATTCCTTTGATACCATTGACGAATATATTAGTTGGTCAAGAAATTTCACAAGGACATCCACACTATGAGAGGATTTCCTAAGGAGAGAGAAAAAGGATAGGAATCATTAGAGAAATAAAGGAACATAGAGGTGCTCAATGTTGTCTTCAACAATGTGTCACAAACATATGAGATAGTTGTTGTGGTTTTTGAGATGCTTCATTTTTATTTTATAGATTCTCCTACACTTCCTATAGATCAGGTATCTAAAAATTTTTTACATCATCAAGCTAGAATAAATAGACTTAATGGAAATTCTATTTTTAATTAGCCACATACAAAATAAGCTATTGTTAGAGTTCAAAATGATAAAAATCCCAAACAGAATGATAAAAATCCCAAAAAGCCATTGAATAAATCCACTTGTGAAGTTTACAAGAAGGAAGGATAAAAGGTAAGATTTTATAAGATTCAAATAAAAAAATTAACCAACAAGAAATGGGAATGTTGATGCTACTCTCTTATATGCATAATGTGAGGATAACTTTGACCAAAAAACCTCATAGGCATATGTTTTTGGACATCAACCTCTTTTGATGAGTGGATAAATTATTTATGGGCTATTAGGCACATGACAAAGCACAAGCACTTTCTTCAAGGCTATAACAAAACTCATTTAAGAAATGTGTTGTGATTGGAGATTACTCTTCATTGTAGGTTGTAGGAAGTGGAGGTATAACTATTGGATCTTTGTCATTTGATGAGGTACTTTAAGTTCCTAATATTAGCCCAAACATTTTTTTCTATTTATCACATTACTTATACAAACAAGAAAGTATAATTTTGGATTTATAGTTGATTGATTAAGGAACTATATAATGGGTTCAAAATTGTTGCTCCTAGATATTATGATGAAACTATCCATATATAAAAGAAAAAAAAAGTTTTTAACATCCATGAGGTCATTGGACATATGAGATAGATATTGTTTACCTAATATATAGTTATCCCTAACAATACTTTAGTTACTGAAGCATGGTGTACAACCCTGCCCCCTTAGTATTTTAACCTTGGACCTCTATTTAGATTTTCAAAGTCTCCATTGTTAGGCTACTCACGGTGAAACGCCTATCTTTTTTTCTATTTCTTCTATGAATAAAAGGTTTATTATCATCGTTGCATATGTTAAATGATATTTTGAAGTGGTATGATTGTATTGGGTATCTCACTTATGGTTCCTTTAGATACATGAGTCAACATTAGATGTCCATTCAACTTCCACATATATCCCCCAAAGTGGTGCATGTGAGATTTGTTTTTGGAAAAACATCATAGGGAGACTATTATACAAGGATTTTCTAGGAGGGCATCTCACCCCATACGTAGTGATATTTGTGAACCTATGGGTACACCTTCTTCAAAAATAGGTACTTCATTTTCATTGATGATTTTTCTAGATATATGTGGGTGTACACCATTCATGCTAAGGATTAGTTATTTGAGAGGTTTAAGACCTTGAAATATCTTATGAAAAATATCTAGATAGGAGGATCACGTGTCTAAGAATAGATGGGGGTGGTGAATATGTTATGATTTCATGATGTTTTTTCTTCTCATGGGATATATCAAAGGAATGTTCACTATGATCAATAGAATGGTTTGGATGAAAGAAAAAAATAGGATAATCATGAATATGACATGATGTATGATTTACTCTAAGGGACTAGACCATACATTTTGGGGTGAGTCTAGCACTTATGCAACATACATTATCAACAAGGTTTCTCCTAGGTCAATCCAAGGTATTATGCCTCTTGAGATATTTACAAGGGATAATCCAAATATATCTTAATTTCATATCTTTGGGTCTTTAGCATGGGCTCATATACCCAAGGATGTTTAGAAGAAGGAAATACCAAAGAGCCATAAGTGCATATTTATGGGATTTTTTAATACCTCAAATGCATATCATCCATATGATCCTCATAGGGATGAGGTTTTGATCAAAAGAGATGTTATATTTGATGAGATTCTTCTAGGTACTCCTTCCAATGTTTAAAATATTTGGCTATTGATTCTTATGATTCTCTAACTATTTTAAATTCAATAGATTCTTCAAAGCTCTTGGTTGGTTCTATTCCTATTAGAGCATATTCCTCTTCATATTCCTTGAGTGGTTGTTCCATTCCTATGAATTTGACTCCTTCATGGGTAGCTTCTTAGATAGTTTCTTATTCTACAAGAGTAGGGTAGGATGAAAAAAACATATTGGTTTAGAATGTTCTATACTAGCATGATGAGGTGAGTGGTGATGAGTTGGATTATTATATATTAATTTATATCATTGAGATAGTGTATGTAAATATTTTTTCTATTCACCATACACTCAAGTAGATTAAGATGTTTCTATAGGATGCTCAACCTAATCTATCCCTTGATCAAAATTGGAAGGTTTCTCCCCAAGCTTTGCTTTTGAAGGTAGCCTATTCTTAGGATCCTCCAACATACTTTCATACTAAGGATGAGCTTTAATGGGAATATTCTATGGTCGTATAGTATGAAGTATTAATAAATAATAACATTTGGGAGTTGGTTTCTCTTTTAGAAGGGAATAATATTTTAGGGTGTAAATGGGTCTATAGGACCAAATACACATTAATGCTTAGGTAGAAAAGCACAAGGTATGTGTTTTCACTAAGGGTTTCTCTCAATGGAAGGGAGTGGACTATTTTGAGACTTTTACACCTATGGATAGGATGGTATTAAGTAGGCTCCTCATGCTTGGTATTACAAGATTCATTTTTTCCCATAGTTTTAGATTTTAGTGATGTGAAACTGAACATGATGTTTACATCAAATATTAGGATGAGGAAACTTTGGTGATTGTGTTGTATGCTGATGATATTATCATCATTGGTACCTCCACTAATTTGATTTAGGATATAAAGTGATGGCTTTGTTCCACATTTAATATGACATATTTATGGCTTTTACAAAATTTTATGGGAATCTAGTTTGATCAGACATGCTTTGGCATTGCTATTTTTTAGCCTAATTATATTCTGGATTTTCTTTAGTGGTTCAAGATGGAGTATAAGCCTACTTAGATCTCCTTTTATCCAATTTTAAAACTTTAGGATGATTACACCACACATTTAGTTTATTCCACACTATATTAATATCTTATAGTAGTACTTATCTATCTCACTGAGACTAGATTGGATATAGCCTTTGTTCTTAGCAATTTATCTAGGTACATGCAACCATCCCAAGAGACTCACTATATAGTAGCATAGCCAATTTTTAGATACATAAAAAGGATCTATACAATGAGCTTAGGTTGATTGCACCACATCTTTATTTGATGCCACCCTATATCAATATCTTATAGGAGGACTTCTCAATCTCACTCACACTAGATTGGATATACCCTTTGTTGTTAGCTATTTCTCTAGGTATATGCAACCACCTCGAGAATCACTGGATAATATCATAAGGGATTCTTAGATACATAAAAGGGACCTATAATATGGACATCCACAATTCTATTATTTCCCTTCTAATTTTTATAGGATTTTTAGATGCTAATTGGGAAGGTGATTTAGATGAGTGAAAATCCACCATAGTCATTGTATCCTACTTAGGATTGGGCCTAGCCATCATGTTACTCTTTATTGTGATAGAGTACTATTCAAATTATTCATAATCCAAGGTTTCATAAATTAATAAAATACATTAAGATATGGATGCATTTATGAGATAGATTCATGCTCGTGGGATGTCAAATCTAGTATTTGTGCCTTCATCATAGTAGGCAATGGACATCTTGACCAAGGTCATGTGTAAGGTCACTTTTGTGCACATTCATGAGCTTCTTGGATTTGGAGAGTGTCATTTAATGGGGGATCCAACATAAAGGTCTCTCTCCATATCCCCTATTCAACTTAAGGGGATGTTAGAATATGTGGTGGTTAAGATTATTTGGAGACCATAATTGTCTTTTTGTACTTGTATTTGTTATATTTACCATTTGGGCCCATGTAAATCTTGAAAAGGATAATATTGTATTTTTTAAAATAATATTTTATTCCTAAGGTTTGATCTTACAACCTTGACCTAAAGACATCGTATACGTGGGTATAAATACCCCTTCTCGCCAATCATTTTAGTATGAGTTGGAGTTTAATTTAATTTATTTTAGTTAAGATCATTTGGTGTCCATGGACACCCCATTATATTTTGTGCTCTTTTCATACCATGTATTTATTTTGCTAAGAAATATTAGGTAATTTTTTATTCCATTTATTTATAGTAACTACTACAAAATTTGGTATAGATGCCCTAATTTCAAGTTTGATATCTTCTAGATTTTTTAAAAATATCATTTTTCTTTAATGGATTTTGAAAAAATCAATTTCATTTTATCTTCTAGTATTTTATATCCAATAGAAGCACATGTGAGAGGACAATCTACATAATTGGCATGGAAGTAGAAAATAAGAGGTTGGAAACCTTTTAATAGATCCTAGACATTAGTTAAGACATGATTAAAATTTTATGTATGGGAAAGATCTTTGAGATACTTGATAAAAATGCTAAATTGGTTTGAAAACTTTTAAATCCATTTCCATAAAGGATGTACTAATTGGTTGCATTCAATAAAAATATTATGTAGGTCATACCATAATAAATATAAATAAATCGTTTGATTTTTGGATTTTATACAAAATATTTGGGGAGGTCTAAGTTTAGCACTTTTTACCATTTGCCTCTAAGTACCTATTTTCTTGTGCCAAAAAATTATCTATTTCCATCTATTTTTAAAATATTTCATGTAATATTCTCTACATAGCAAGAAGTGGTATGCATTATGAGCAAATTATATTGCATAATTGTGATGTGTCTTGGCATCATGCATGGGTGCAAGGAGGGAGGTAGGTGAGGGAGGTAAAAGAGGTCTAACCCCATATAAAATTTGAATGGGGTGCCTACTATTTCAAAAGGAACCTACACCAAGGGGCTAGGAGAGAATCCTTAAGGAATTGGATCTTAGAGGTCCATAGTTTGAACCCCCACAACCCATCCTTTATAATAATAGTGATGAAATCAATATATAAATTGATGATATTAGTAGATATAATATGAAATTATATAGAGATGATGTGGCATTATATGATGATCTACCACTTAATTATGGTATCACCCCTTTTTATATGTGCATGCTAATGTAGCACCCCTTGATGAAATTACACTTTGGGATGACATGGAAGTTGGAGATGATGTGACACCTAGTGATGATGTGGTGCATGATGGCATGCCACTCAATTGTGTATCCCATGATGACATGGCAGGGGCTAATATATTAGAGGTCAATGTGGTAGATAGAATACAACATGATAGGCATCAAAATGGGTTGGACTGATCACATTATACCAAATCATCAAACCCAATGATTATAGTCACACAATTAGTAGGGGACTTGGTGAAGCACAAATTAGAGAGCAAAAAAATATACTACCTAGTTTATAATTTTAGAGTGAATTAAGGAGTGACAAGTGATGCAACCTCGTTTATTAATACAATACCTAATGGCCCACATAATTAGCACCTAAGCTATAGCCCCCATACAAGACAGTGATATGTGGCATCACTTCATTCACTGGTAAATTGTTCATTCAACACTCAATTGGCATCCCTTCATCCACTCATGTAGTGACTCATGGAAACCTCCCCATTCATTGTAGGTGTAGGAATAATTTTAATTTTTCAAAGGCTTTAGAGGTATATTGTGTTATTTTAGGGATAAACTTCTAGGGACCAAAACTTTTGCACATGGAAGCATTGTGAGCCTTATTTATTTAAAAGCATATATATTTTAAGATATCTACATTGGTAATGTTTTATTTATCACAAATACATGCAATATTTTATATTTTGGTGAGAAATTTATGGATCAATTTACCCTTGTTGAATGGTCCAAACCATGCCACTTGAAAATACAAATTGAAGCTCCATCATGAAGTAAGGGGTTGATCAAATATGTGAATGAGAAGCCTTTAAAGAATTATTTTGAAGAGAGAAAGAAATAATTAAGGTATAATAAGTATGAGGCTCTATGTGTGATAGTTTTTCATAATAGTAAGATCTATGACACCCATGTTGATAAATTTTAGGGATTATGAGATCAAATTGACTCCATATAAATTACTAGATTAGAAATAGATCTTGATAACTTGACTATGGATTCCTTTTATGTTTTTAATAAGTATATAAATTGGTTCAAGAAATTACAATATGATTTCCATACTACTAGAGGCATTCCAAATGGTATAGGGTAGGAAGAAGAAGTTTTGGATAGTGACAAGAACATTGAGATTCTCATCATTATGTTCAATGATATTTTAGACACATATTAGATAGTTATTATTGTGTTTGAGTTATTAATTTCTACTTCCCAATTTATCCTCCTAGTGATAAACTATTCAAATACCTTCTTCGCCATCTAGATTAAAATCAACCACATAAGTGTCATCCTCTAACCAATCGCGCTCATGCAAAAGAGGTGATTAATGATGAGATAAAAATAATCCAAAGTAGAATTAGAAGAATATTAAGAATCCATTTGAAAATAAAACCTATTAGTTCTATTAGATTGAATAATAAAAAGTAGAATTTTGTAATATTTACATCAAGAAGCTTGAGAATGTAGCAAAAAAGGGGAGTGTTGATATTTCTCTTTTTTATGCATAGTATGAGGATAATCATGATAGTGAAATCTTACAAGATCATGTCACTATCATTCAACATATTGAAAATCCACTTATTTTGATCAATTGATTTTATATTCAAGGGAATTAATGCATTTTACCAAGCACTAATATGTTCTACATGATTACAACATGTTGAATTTGGAAGAGAGTTTTGTCATTGGATATGATTATTCCTTATAGGTGGTAGATTATGGTGAGGTTAGTATTGGATATTCTTCATTTTATGAATTTATTCATGTTCCTAATGTAGTTCCTAATATTTAATCTATTTATGTTTCTATTCATTGCATTACCCATAAAAAAAGGTAGAACTGTGACCTGATCAATGGGTGATCAAAGACATTAATAATGATTTAATATAATTGTCTTTGATATTGTGATGAGTTGGATTATATGTAAAAACTAGATGCCAGAATTGAATTCTCCTACTTATTCCTCTTGGAAGAGAGATTTTATGTCCATGATGGTACAAGCAAATGATAACAATCAACAATAGCATCACAAACTTAGGCATCTCAACTATGTGTCACTAAGGTACATAAGTCATCATAAATTGAATATTGGACTTTCTTATATTTCTACTCCTAGTGGTGTATGTGAGGGATGTATTTTAGAGAGAAGCATCATAAATATTCCTTCCCAAAATGCACACTGAGGCATTCCACATGATCCCTGGAGCTCATTTGAAGTGATATATGTGGACCCATGGGCATATCATCTCTTTATAGAAACATCTACTTTCTTATTTTTATTGATGATTTCTATTGGTATATACAATTATACACTACTCATATAAAATATGAGACTTTTAAGAAATTCAAGGTGCTCAAAGCACTAGTCGAGAATTAATTAGAATACAAAATCAAATATATTAGGATAGATATATGAGTTTACTATATGTGCAATGCTTTTCTAGAATTGTTTTACTCTTCATGGTATTTCCTTTGAAAGGACTATTCATTAAACTCTAGAGAAAAATGGGATAGCTAAGAGGAGGAACATGGAAATTATGGAGATGGCTTATTACATGATTTATACCGAGATAAATGAAGCACAAGGTATGGGGTGAAGTCATAATTTATGTAGTACACATCATCAATAGAGTACCTACTAGAGCAATTTAGGGTATGGAACCCATTGAGAGGTTTGTAAAGAATAATACTAATACATTTAATTGCATATCTTTAGAAATTCATCATGGGATCACATACTCAAATATATTTAAATGGAGGTATGGAAAAGTCACATAATTATTTTTATAAGATATATAGATACCTCTAAGGTATATCATACTTATGACTATTAGAGGCATGTGGTTATTATTCTAAGAGATGTGATTTTTTTGAGGTTCTTCTAGTAGCTCTATTATGTTCTCCTCCTAATATTTTGTATGAACATACTTATTTTTATACAACTACTCTCATATATTCTTCAAATATACTTATGGTAAATTTTCCTATTGGGTGCTCCTATTTACCTTCCAATGAAGTCCCTATGTCTATAGGTTTAACCTTGTATTGGGTAGCACCATCTCTAGAACCTTAAATTTTGGATTTTATGAGATTGATAGACTAGTTCCATATGTCATAGTGATGAAATTTAAGGTATATTATGAATAATTTGGATGCTTTAGTTTTGGATTCTACTGTTATTCCTTAGGATGTGCCTAGCTCTTCCATGGCTTGTTCAATATCCAAGTGGGTTCAAACTCTCTTGATGGATACCCATTCATTCTATGGAATGACATAAAACAACCCCTTCTTAGGATTTTATCTCAAATGCTAATAGTTCTAGAGATACTCTTGCCTAATCCTAGGCTAAGGAATAATTGAAAATGAAATATCCCATGCTTGTTAAGTGTAAATATTTGATAAAAAATAATACTTGGGACCTTGTTCCTCTTCTAGAAGGGAAGAATATTATTGGGTGCAAATGGATCTATAGGATCAAGTACACTTTAGATGATTAGGTAGATAAGTACAAGGTATTTTTTGTTGCTAAGGGGTTCTATTAGAAGGAGGGAGTTGACTATGCAAAGTTATTTTTCCTAGTTTCTTAGATGGATTCTATTTAAATGACTCTATCCATAGTGGATTATTATAGTTGGAGGTAAATTGGATAGATGTAAAGAGTTTCTTCCTTCATGGTAATATTTAGGAAAAATTACATGCAACAGTCATCTAGTTTTGAGCTTGAGGGTCTTAATATTTTAGTATATCAATTGACTAGGTCTTTTTATGGACTTAAGTAGAAACTATATGCTTGGTATGAGAAGATCCACTTATTTATTAGTTGAATGTTTTGGCAATGTGAGGTGAAAGGTGGTATTTAGACTAAATATTAGGAAGGAAAAATTTGGTGATTGTGTTATATGTGGATGATATTTTCATTATGACAACCCACCTACCTTGATTTAATATATGAATATATGACTTTATGCTACCTTTAAAGATGATAGATTTTGGGATCCTACATTACTTCTTAGGAATACAGATTGATCAAACTCTATTTATGATCACTATTTCATAGCCCAATTATACCTTTGATCTTCTTTATCTTTTTAATATGGGGGATTGTAAATTTTCTAGGATCCCTTGTGATCTAGATTGAAGCCTCAAGTAGATTGTATAACTCCCTTAGTGGGTTCCACTATCTATAATTACCTCGTGGGATGTTTCTTTTACCTCAATCACACTTGACTAGATATTTCATTTGTAGTTATGATACAAAACTTTTATGGGCAAAAAAATATATAAACTACAAATCAAAGCCAAATAAGTTTCATTGATATTTTTAAATATAAATGTTACAATATTTTATGAGGCATAATTTAGAACGTGCCTTTACAATGTAACTTTTCATTAAAAATAAATAATTAATAATTAATTGAATTAATTAAAATTTGAATTTAATTGCATATAATTTCCTCATTATTTCTACCAATAATAGGAGCATTGGTACCTAATGTGTTTAGAATAGGAGGAAGAAAAGATCATCGGGATGAATAGGAGGTGGCCATGGGAGAGGTCTATGAGGTGGCACCGATTGCATAAAGGGGGCATGTAGGAATGTTTTTCAAAATGTACTAATGGTATTTTCTTCCAAAGAATCCAAAGCCTTCATAGTGATGGATTCAATTTCTAGAACAATATAAGTAGGTGTATTGATAATTAACCTTGGTTGGGTATTACTTCCATCCAATAATATGTTCTTCAATTTTGTATCTCGATAACATGCTTACATAGAGTGACAATAGCCCACACTTGATACAAGTGATTGATAGAATAAATAAGCCTCATCCTCAAAGAGCTTGCCTTCAAATGTATTTTTCCAAATTGTTGCCAAGATTTTGGTCCATTGAGCTAATAATAGAGGACACTTCTTGAAGTGAAGTAGGGTCAAAAATATCATATTTCATAATGTACACCAGAGGAGGTAGAGGAGTATTTGCTTCTCGAGTTGAAGGTGCCTTGCTAAAAAATGCTAGAGGAAAAAGGTCTATGGGGCATGGTTGCACCCTTATTGATCCAAGTAATCTTGTATAATTCCTTTACCAATATTACCTATTAATGGTCACATTGGCCTCTGTCAATAGGGCCTCCATGGATTGGGCAATAATCCCAAGATTGTTTTCTAAATTGGCTTTGATCATATTGATTCTACTAGCCACAATGCTAATATTTATAGCTAACATAGCAAGGCTAGAATCATATTTGACATCAATATTAGAGTCCTCAACACCAAGGAACTCTTCATAGTCCATGCCTTTTGTATTTGAAATGGTATTCATAATTTGGGTATACAACTCTTTGGCCTATTATGCTAGCTCTTGGATCTTCTGTAGAGTCTAGAGATTTTTTTGTCTAAGCAACATGGTGCTAGCTAAAGAAAAAAATAGCCCCAATAAACTATATCTGGAAAAGCAAAAAATACAAAATCAAAAGAAGATAATAGATACACACATAAAACAGTATTTCACCTAGGAAACCCTCAAGGAAAAAAACCTAGCATAGTAATATCTCCTTATTATATAAACTTAACCATATCCAATACAATAATGTTCAAATCTCAATCTCTCTTCAAACCCTTATGTAAGTGCAATTAACTAAAAACAACGCAAGAAAAATTTTTATAATACCATGGGCAAAAAACCTTGGGTTCAAATATTTAACACTAAACAACCCATATGGGTCTAAAAATATCTTAAGAAACCCTAAAACTTCCATCGGGGGTTGTTGCTCTCGGACCTCCACTTTTTAAGGGCTGCCACCCCCAAACCCCTGCTCGGGGTATGAACTAGCCCAAACCCCAATGAGGATACATGGAAATTTTCCAATACCTTTTAGGGTTAACCCTACTAAAATAACATGGAAAATATTCAATATTTTTCTATTATCCTCCCACTTGTTGAATACTTTTCATAGGGGACAGAAACTGCCATTGTCAATTATCAAGGGCAACCATAACCATAGATATTATACACCAAGAAAACATTTGAGTATGTACAACCTTTGTTAATGAATCAACAACATTATTCTTTGTATCAACTTTCTCTAGCATCACCTGATTCCCTTCAACCATATATCTCACAAAATGGTACTTGATATCAATATGTTTTGATCGATCATGAAAACCAAGATTATTGGCCAAAAATATTGCACTCTGACCGTCACTGTTAATTCTCACAATATTTTTCTTAAGACCAAATGTTAAACACAACCTCTGTAGCCACACTACTTCTTTACAAGAATGAGTTGTTGTAATGTAGTTTGCCTCTATTGTGGACAAAGCAACCACTAATTGCTTTTTACTCATCCAACTTACTGCCCCTCCAAATAGTCTGAACACATAAAAACTCATGGACCTTCTCTTATCCAGTTCTCTAGTCCAATCATCATCCATAAAACCTTGTATATTTACAATATTACTATCTCTAGATTTTCCTTGGTAACAAATAGCATAGTCTGAAGTTCCACACAAGTATCTAAAGATCCTCTTCACAACAATCCAATGTTCCTTTCCTATATTAGACATATATATGCTAACTACTCCCACTACATGTGCAATATCAAGTCTAGTACAGACCATTGCATACATCAGACTACCAAAAATGCTAGCATAAGGAACACGATGCATTTATTCAATTTCCTCATATGTTTTAGGACATTGTTCAACATATAACTTTTGACCAACAAGATATGGATTACATACTAGTTTACAATCATGCATCATAAAACTCTGTAGTATCAAATCAACATATTTTCTTTGATTTAACCACAAATTTCTATTTACACAATCCCTTATTATTTCCATACCCAAAATAAATTTTGTAGCACCCAAATTCTTCATGTCAAATTCAGAAGATAACTAAGATTTTAGTAACTTTATCATCTCCTTATTGTTACCAATTAACAACATGTCATCCACATACAAAACAATGATAACATAAATTTCTACCTTCTTTTTTAAAATACACACACAGATCTGCTTTGCTTTTTCCAAGCCTAAGTGTCAAAAAAAACCTATAAAATTGTTGGTTCCACATTCTTGGAGATTGCTTCAAATTGTAAAGGGATTTTTTCAACTTGCATACCAAGTCCTCATTACATTTTACCCTAAAGCATTTTGATTGTGATATATATATGTCTTCATCAAGATCACCATATATAAATATTTTCTTTACATCCATTTGTTCTATTGCAAGATCAAAAGCAACAAAAATAGCCAATAAAAATCTAATTGTATTTAGTTTATCTATAGGAGAAAAAATCTCACCACAATTAATTCCCTTAACTTGAGAATATCATTTTGCTACAAGGTGAGCCTTGTGCTTCTCCAAATTTCCTTCTACATTGTACTTCTTCTTGAAGACAGACTTACAACCAACAAGTTTTCTTCTAGGGGGTAATTTTACTAAATCCCACATCTTAATTTTATCTAGGAACTTCATTTCTTCCTCCATAAACCTTTTCCAAGACTTATTATCACTTTATTGAAGTGTCTCCTTTACAATATTGGGTTCTTCATCAGTAACTGATATATTAAATAAAAAACAAACATTTGAAGGGGTATACATTTATGGGAGTCTTTTAACTCAATCTAATCTCCTCAAAATTGGAGTTCTAGGTTTTGCATCTTCAACTTCCTCCTCATATTATTCCTCTAAATTTTTTTCTTCAGAGACTCTTTATAGTTCATCTTCTTCTATAGCACCAGGTTCTACCACATGTAATTCCTCCTATTCAAATTTTACTTGAACTATTTTAGGTTATTTTCTTGATTACATTTCTTGTTTTAGAACCCCTTTTATTTCCCTAAATATCACATTAATACTATAAACAATATTTTGTGTTTCTAGATTCCACAACTTATATCCTTTAACATAAGTACTATAACCCACAAGTATGTATTTTTTAAATTTATAGTCTATCTTAGTCCTTTTCTCTTTTGGGACATACACATAAGCATCACAACAAAAACCATTATATGACTAAGAGAGGGTTTCCTACCAGCCCACAGTTCCTATGGAGTATTGTCCACCAAAGCTGAGGTAGGAGATTTATTAATGAGGTAACAAGTAGTTAACATAGCTTCTACCTAGATTTTCATTTCTAACCTTACACCACTTAGCATGCTTCTATCCTTATCCATAAATGTCTTATTCATTTGTTCTGTAACTCTATTCTATTGTGGAGTATACAAAGTTGTGTCTTGTCTTTTCATTCCATAGTCCTTTCAAAACTGCTCAAATTCATTAGAGCAATACTCACCACCATTGTCACTTCTCAAAACCTTTATTTTTTCTCTATTTTATATTATACAAGAGCCTTAAAATTTTTAACTGGTTGAAATCATTAGATTTACTCTATAAAAAATATACCTAGGTATTTTTTGAAAAGTCATCTATAAATGTAACAAAATAGATAGATTTACCTAACAATGGTACTTTTGTAGGTCCAAACATGTCACTATAAACTAGATGTAAAATTCCTTCAGATCTTGTAGCACTACTAGGAAACTTGACTTGGGTTTGCTTTCCAAAAACACAGTGCTCACAAAAATAAAAATTTAATGGGCAATCAAAATTTCCTTTAGCCATACCTTTCATTTTTAATGTTCAAAGGCCTTTCTCACAAATATACCCCATGTATTGATGCCACAACATTGTATTCACTACAAGAATACTTGAAGCCACTTCTATCATATTATTCTCCTCTACAACTAAAGAGTTACTATAATTAATACTTACAATGCTAGTCTCAAGTTGGAACAAAGTTCTTATATGAACTCCCCTTGCGAACACCATGACTCCAAGAACCATCTTGCATTTAGGGTTATGCATAAGGGGTTGGACTTGAAATGTACTTGTAAAAATGGTGAATCCTAATCAAAATAAAGGTAAATCAAGTAGAATCCTAAGAAAATCAAATCAATCATCTTCACACAAAAATTTGGGACATTTGAAGCCCTAAAAATTAAGGTCATCTTTGGGATACATTTTGACCTATTAAATCACCTTATAACTTCATAAAAATACCACCATTAGATCAGGCTTGAAATGATATTTCCAACAAGTAAAAATATGCCTATGTTTGGATATATATTATGGCAAATTGACCCTAAGAAAAAATTGGTCCCAAAAATTTTAGGCAAATGGATTGACATCGAGGGTCCTCATATTCACCAATTTCCAATTTTTGAAATCCTAATATTCACCCAATTTGTGAATATTCACCACTATGCATAACCCTACTTGCAACTATCCTCATGGAAATCAAATTCCTTGCCAAACCTAAAATATGCAACACACCAGGAAGGGTTTTCATTCTTCCATATTTTAACCTCAACTTGACTCTTCCTCAACCTATTATTTTATATATTGAATTGTCTCCCAAGAAGACTTCACCTCCATTTATCATATTATATTTACATAACCCCTCCCTATGAGGAATCATATAACAGGAAATACCTAAGTCAATCAACCATAAGTTATGCCATTTGCTTGAGTATGCTACAACTAAGAATTAATCCCCTAAATCTTCATTTGTGGTCTTTATTTCTATAGAAGTTCCTTCATCAGATGATCAACTATTATCAACCTTTTTAGATCTATAGTCTCTTTTATAATGCCCTATTTTACCACACTTCTAGCATTTCCTCTTTTCTAGAGCAACATATTTACCCCTAGATCTCAATTTATTTTATCCTAATTTATTTTTTTCTTCTATCTTGAGAATGGCCTCTCATAACCAATGCATCCTTCTGATGATAATCCTCAAAATATTTCCATTTTATTTCCTTAGATAGCAATTTTCCTACTATATCCTCTACTTTCAATGTAGAAGTAGTATTGGTGATAACCATAACTAGGTTATCTCACAAATTAGATAATAAAAAAAGTAAAGTAATACACTTTTCCTCTTCATCCATTTTTACTTCAATAGAATTTAATTGACTTACCATAGTGTTAAAAGTATTCAGATGTTCAACCATAGAGTCGCCATCATTCATTAAAAGTAAATACAACTTCTTTGAGAGAAAGAGTTTACTTATCAGTGAGTTTGTCTGATACAAATTTCCCAACTTATTCCATGATAACTTTGTTGTGGTCTTTGTCGATACATTCAATAATACTAAATTAGATAAGCACAATATTATAGAGCTCCTTTCCTTCCTATCTATTTTTAGATCATCCTCATCTATCATTGATATTGGTTTTATTTTGGAGACCACAATACACTGATCTTTATGAACCAATAGATCCTCCATCTTGAGTATCCATAACTCAAAATTTTATACATTAAATTTTATAATCTCTACACATGTGCTTCTCAACATTTTTCTTCACCTAAATTCTTCCGCATATGGCTCCCACTCAAGAATTAATTTATCACAGGGTTGAAACCATTATTCCTCGAACAAAGTTAAAACCTAGCTCTAATGCCAAATAAAGAGCAAAATAGCCTCAATAAACTAAATCTAGAAAACTAGTAAGGACAAAATCAAAATAAGAAGATAAAAAATACACATATAACATAGTATTTCACTTGGGAAACCCTTATAGTAAAAAACCTAGCATAGCAATATCTCCTTATTGTATAAAATTAACTGTCTCTAATATAATAATTTTAATCTTCCAATCTCTCTTCAAACCCTAATGCAAGTGAAATTAAATAACAACACAAGAATGGATTTTAAAATACCATGGGAAAAAAAACATGGGTTCAAATATTTAACCCTAAACAACCCATATGGGTCTAAAAATAGCTTAAGAAACCCTAAAACTTTCATCGGGGGCTGTCACCCCCGAACCCCTGCTTGGGACCCATCCTAGACCCAAATATCGATGAGGATACATGGAGAGTGTCTAGTTTCTTTTAGAGTTAACCCCACCAAAATATCATGGAAAATATTCAACATATTTCCAACACTAGCTCCTTCCTTTACTAAAAATTATCCCCTTCAATTTAATAGTTGTCTCTTTTGGAATAACCCCTCGGTTTAATATTTATCTCCATTGAATTAATCAATCAATAAATTAATTAAAAAATTTAATTAATTAATTAATTAATTGATTACTTTTTAAAATAAAAAATAATAATTTTGAATTAATTAGTAATTTAATTTTTCAAAAGCGTAGGGGGATGCACAAACTAATTATGAATTTAATTAATTTGAAAAGGGGGGAATAGTGCATGGCGCACAATGTGAAACCCATATTTTTGGAAAGGGAGAAGGGGGGCATGTGGCACACAATATGCACACCCACACAAGGAAGAGGGGAAAGCACCATGCACATGCAACACTACATAGTATGTAGTGTGTAGTGTTGTGCAAGGGTCCTACGTGCACAGGACTATGGGGAGGGAGAAGGGGACATGTCACATGTAGCGCATGCACTTGTGTGGGGGTTAAGGGGGATCGAGGGACATGTAGCATGCTAAATACATGCCCATGCAAGGATAATGGGTAGGATAAAATACCCCATGCAACACATCATGTGTTAAGGGCATACTATATTGCATGCTAATCTATAGTGTATAACACACAAAATGATGCTTTGAACTGTGTGCTAATATGCATAACATACAACATACAAAGGATGCAATGAATTGCATATTGAACTATGCAACATATAGTACACAAAGATCATGCTATATTGGGCACTAAGTTGTACAAGGAACATGTTAAAAGCACATGTTCCAGTAGTTGGAAACTATACAAGGTCTATTGCACTTTAAAAAATTACCTCTAATATTTAAAATGCCTAAACTCCTGAATGATCCAAAAATGTAGCTGATCGTGTTGAATGGATAGAAGGTAGAGGCCAAGTTATGGAGCGACCTGATCCACAAACAAATCAATATGCTTTGATACCATTTGATATGGAACTTTTATGGTCATATATATATATGAATTGCAAATCAAACCTGAATCAATTTCATTGATATTTATGAATATAAATATTACAATATTTGATGAGGCACAATTTAGAATGTGCCTTTACAATGTAACTTTTCATAAATAATTATTAATTATTAATTAATAACTATTAAATAATTAATAATTATTAAATAATAATAAATTATTAAATAATAATAAATTAACTAAATTTTTAAAATTTTGAATTTAATTGAGTTTAATTTCCTCATTAAGTTACCTACTATTCTAGGTACATGCAAGCACCTTGATAGAGTCACTAGACCATAACCAGCAAAATTCTTTGATATAATAGAGGTACATATTAGATGGGTATTTATTATTTAGTTGGCATGTATTTGGTCTTAATAGTCTTTTTAGATGTATATTAGGCTAGTGATTTGGATAAGTGGTTCTCTACTATATGTTTTGTCTTCTACCATGGTTTAGACCTTGTTTCTTCATGTTCTAGATGGTAGTTCACTATTTATCTATCTTCCAATAAATCTAAATGATGTGAAACAAATAAGGACATCAAACATCATTAATGAATGCTTATAATCTTAGAGCAGGTTGGTATTTTTCAATCCGACCTTGTCACTCTTCATTTTGATAATTAAAATGTCATCCAAATTCTTCATAATCTAGTGTTCTGGTGATAAACCAAGCACATTGAGACTTGTATGTAGTATATATGATGAATTTATGCCTATGGAATGCTTGATTCTATTTTTATATTGTTAGTATAATAGGCAATAAATATTTTTACCAAGGTCATTCCTAGGGTACCTTTTTTGCATATATGAATGAATCATGGTGTAGGAGAGTGTCACTTAAGGGGGATACTTGATAAGGGTCTTTTCCATGTCCTTTATTTATCTTAATGGAAGATATTAAAATATTTGATGATTCAATTTCACTTGAGGCCATGATCAAATTTGTATTATATTATTTATATAAACCTATATAGGTGAATATTTTTATAATACTTTATTGTTTAACCTAAAGATCAATTCCTTAGCCTTGACCTAAATGTCTTATATAATTGGGTATAAATACCCCTAAAGAAAACATTTAATTACTAATTAGATTGTATTCTATTTTCCTTTAATGAGTGTTTCTGGGAAAAGGGGATATCTCATATAGTTGCATGAGTTGCTACAAGATATACCAAAATACTTAAACAAGGAAAAAAAGGCAATAATCATGCAATAATTAAGCTAAAACTATCATGGTCAAATTATATTTTAATTGATAAAATAAAGAACCTACGACACTAAAACCATCCACAAAAAGCATAATCAAGCCTAAATACTAATGTAGCAAATAAGTTACTTGATAACTTGGGGTATCAAGGACCATAATGCCCATAAATAATGCGATTAAGAAGAATAATAAAGAAATCAATACTATTATATCTTTCTCGAATATTCACCACTATAACAATGGACACACCTAAAAATTAGTGTAAGGGAATAAAAGTGCTTTGGAAATTGATCTTTGAATAATATATTTGATCTTTAACCACAAAGCCTAGTGGAGCATCCCTTCCTCCTCCATTGAGGTAATGAACTAGCAGTCAATGTCTTTGTTCATACTTGTAAGCACAAGAGATATAAAGAGAGTAAGAAGATCACATGTTATAGTAGCAACAAAGCCAATAAGTGTAAGTTGAGTAGTGCTAGTAGTAAAATATTAGTCAAGCGAGTGTATGATATATGTATGATGATTAAATGATAAGATTGAATGGATATCTATAGTAGATGAAAGAGGATAATTTTCCATTTTAAGGCTAAATAATCTCATAAAATCTCATAAAATCTATAGAATCATAATTATTGGTCCAAATGACATGTCATATTAATTCTAGGTATAAAAAGCACACTAGGATAATGATTGTACATAAAAAATCCTAAAAATCAAACAATGACCATGATTGCCACTTAAAGTGTTGATCACAACATCATTAATCATTAGGACATGTGCTTTTGGGGACACATGTAAACATGTCCCCTAATCATGCATTTACCCTTATTTCAAAGCTTTGGTAAAGTTAAAAAGAAAAATAGAAAAAAGATGATAAAATAAGTGAATATAGGGAACCAAAACCATTGGTCAATATAGAACATCATCATCCTACCTAAGGATAAATAAAGTTAGTCCTCCCCAATCCCATATTAAAAGGATGAGACTCTCCACCACACAAATTTAGTCATTAGTGTTCTTTTTACAAATAAATATTACCCCTCCCTAAGGGATATGGGTGACACTACAAGGGATAGGCATTTAGGAGTCCTTATAGAAAAAAAAGAAAGAATATGCAATAGTCAAAACAAAAAAATCAAAATTCTATGCTATAGTGTAATATTAAAAAAATATTAGTTCTAAATCTATTGTCTATGCAAAATTAAAAAATAATGAAACAAATAACATAAAATATAAAAACACAGAAAAAAATATAGAAGTGGAGAAAAATATACATGATATTCATATGTGCTTTTAACAATTTTAGTTGGATGAAGATATTTTTTTCTTGCCTTAAGTAACTTCAAAGGAATCTACCTATAAAATAACCAAAGCACTAAAAATTCTAGTGATATGTGAAATGAGTAAAAATTGAGTACATAGATGAGTCTGGAGTGATCCAAAACCCCTAAGAGAACTACTTTGATATCGTTGCAAAACTTGGAAAAATATTATGTATAAAACTATTTTTACAATAAAATATTCAAAAATATATAAAAGGGGTAAAGTTGTCATTTCCACATGTACTTCAAGCCTTCATGTTATTGCTAATGATATTGTACAAGAGCTAATTTAAGTATAAATATGGTCGATTGTGAGCATTTGGGGAGGCAGTACTCATGAGGTAGGTCTCCCAACTTGATTTTACATTTTTGTCAAATTTTTAACTAAAATAAATAAAAATTAAAGAAAATAAGGTTAATGAACAATCACTTAGCTAGGCTAGCTAGAAAATAGCTAGGATAACACAAAAAATTCCATCAAGACTTCTATGTTACACAAGTGGTGGGGTCCAACTAGGGTAGCCAAAAATAACTTTAAAATACCCCAAAAGGCCTACAAATCAAGGTCAACCAAGATTACCACTTTTTGAAAAGTGATGATCATAATCAAAACTGACAATCATGACCAAATGTAGAAAATGAGGTGATCATGATTAAAAGCATCAATTATGGACAAAAGTGGATATCTTGGTTGCATGCAAAAAGATATGACCATAGTCCTAAGGGAAAATAGTTTGTAACAATCACCACATAACAAGCATTGATAAAAAATCTTGTATACAAAATTTGAGCAATTATTATTGTAAGTATTCTTCTTGCATGAACATGAATTATTTTGGCCATTTTACATTCATATTTGATATTATATGTGAATGTACCCCAACAAGGTCAATCTTGGACCTAAATAATGTTTGTGCTCATGTAAAATTATACATACATACATACATACACATATACACACCCACACCCACACACACAAACATACTAAAATTTCTTAAAGAATGATCAATAAGGCAACACCAATCATAGGAGAGGCTAAGGTTAATGACCATCTAGGACTAACATGACTTAGAGGATAACATGAGTAGAGTAATCAATGTACACTAGACTAGGATACGAGATGAACACCTATGGTGGCACAAATATCCCTCTTAGATATAGAGGTGGCTACATTAGTATTTAAACCCATAGGTTAGAGGATAGCTATGTTAGGTCAATCTGCACCAAGTAGCAAATATACCCTATATTTGGCCTGATCATTTGTTGTGTTATTAGTTCATGATCTTCTAGCATATAATGACCAACATATTTTTATGGAGGATAACACCATTGAGGTTGTTGAGATGATAATTACCTTAGAGTATGTATACTTTATCATGGGTCTACCAATAATTGGACATACACCCTAGACAATGACCGCACAAAGGACATATCAAATGCTAGCAAAGTAAGAAACCAATAAGAGAATATTGGAGAAACAATAAATCATTTTTCTAGAGTAAGTCTTGTAGGCTAGATGAATGACTTTCTTATGACATAATTAGATCCTCATATTATTCACCTTTGCATGTTATCACAAAGTAGTAAACAAGATCTTTGTCAAACTGATCTATCCTTTATACCAATCCCTATAGGAGGGATACACAATATTAGAGAATAGGTTTACCTAGAGGTAGGTATTACTAAATTTATTATATCACAATATCTATAGTATCTAGGATTGGAGATCTCAAAACCTCAACTTCGTATACTTGCTCTAGGCCTAGATTTATAAGTATTTTATGATGTATCATCCCTAAGGATTACCCCATGATATAACACACAATGAGATACAAATGAGACAATGGTATCACATGGAAGGAGTGAAATAACCTCAAGTGTCACCATTCACATGAATACCATGTAGATAGATCTTCTAGATATTGTGTCACCACCTACAATAGACTGATTACAATGACATGTAGTAGCTAACAAGGATGTGATAAATGATAATAGTATGTGATCATCGACCAAAGGTGGTAGAGTCTCATGGGGTGGAGTAGGTCCCCATTTATTTAAGGGACCCTCATCCATATGGGATGCTTTTAATTCTAATAGCATGATAAATATATCAAAGAAAGATACCAACACCAAGGGTGAGGGACCCACCACTAGCATAGGGCCACCATAGATAGAGGACCAAGGGAGAGGAGGGTTCTACATCCCTATGATAAATAGGATTTACATAAGCCATCACTTCAAGAAAAAATTTAAATGAAAAGAACTTATATGAAATAGGGTGAGCTATTTACATTAGTAGAGGCCTAGAGTAGTAGTGACGAGTCTCCAAGGAGGAGGTGATAAAAGGGTACAATTAATGAGGTAGAGGCTACACCAAAGGACAAGACAAATGGCTATGAGAAGTAGATATACATAGAGGATATCTATATTTGAGATGTTAGAGTAGAAACTACCAGCCTAGAATATTCTTCCTTAGAGGAGGATGACCCAACAAGATGGCTTAATGACCTAGGTAAACCATTACTTTAGTTAGCATATTACTTTTTTTATATTATTTTATGCATAGTTAGTAGAGATTAAAATTTAGTAGTCATTGTACACAAGTTAAATGATTTCATAATGTATATTTAATAAAATTATTTATCATGTGATTGTATAAATGGCCTAGTAGTAGAGGGAGTTGATATATAGATTGTGTCAAGTCATGTTAGACAACATCCTAGATTTCAATAACCTACCATCAACGTCATCATCATTGGTTAGACCATGGGAGTAGTAGATCAACCTTAAATCTAGTCCTACCACATCAATGCTATTTTGAAATAGGTTTATAAATTAGACCAAATAACATACCAACTCTATGAGAGGAAATATGATATACAATTAAGGCAAGATTCTAAGGCAACAAAGGAGCAGGCTTGAGAGAGGGAGCAAGCCTTGCAACAAAAGCTAACATAGAATCAACTAAACTTGGCATAGGTGTAGGGAGAGCTGGAAAACCTTAAGATATCAATGTCATGATAATCCTACTCAATGACCTCCATCAGAGATGCATAAATGCCTAACATAAATTAAGAGGTACATAAGGGATAATTTTGTAACCATATCGCTTATAAATTGTATGTAATATAGATATTTTTATAGCCACCATGACACCCTAGAAGACATATAGAGTATTCTTGGGGGGATGGGGATATGTGTTTTGCACATGAGATAGAATAAAACTATGGCACTCATATCCTCATTATATCATGATGTACACCTTTGTAATATACATTGATGTGATGCCTTGTTTACTTTTATGTGATTTCTTTCTTTGATTTCTAGTAGTAGTGAGATATATGTATGATTTAAAGTTTCAACACTTGTGAGATTCAAAAGAATACCTTTTGTATTCTTCTTCTATTACAACATGAGCTCAAGTGGATGGAATTATTTTCTAGACTATTTGTGTATTTGAGAATGTATTTCTATGATTGGACCATACCTTTTATTGGCTTCTTAAGCCTTAATACTACCACAAAATATTACAGATTATCTAAAAATATATCTCACACTATTACATAGGTACCCAAATATAAAATAGCCACAATAAAGGTCAATGTAATAATATAATGAGTAGAATAATATGAGAAAATTAATATGTATATCAAGGCTTATAATAAATCAAATAACATTCATTTATATACTAAAATATGAATGTAAATAGCCTAAATCATTTATGAACTATGCATGAAGAACAACTTACAATATTAATTGCTTAAAATGTATACAAGCTTTATTACACCTCTACTTATTACAATCATATAATAAGATATATGAATATGATTTTATATATCCTATGGATAATTTTATCCATAATATATCCATAGTGATATGACTCTTCAAGTACTAGACTATTAATCTCCATATGCCAAGTCTCATGACTCTTAGCTTATCTACTTTCCACTTGCATACTTGATGAACACTTGACACTATAACATTTGCATACCTATGCATGAATCTTGCACTTCTACATGCAATCCTAATCTAAAACACTTTTGCACATGTTTACATTACATATTTGCACTCTTACATACAAGACACTTATGTACATTTACTCAACCTACATTTGCACTCAAACTTATATGATACTTGTGCATTTCTTGCACATTCGCGCTTCAATAAAAGGTGAATATAAATCACACCCTAAACTATTGACTCAACCTTAATATACTATGTATAAATGTACCATGAAGGTACCATGGGGTACATTAGCATATGCCAAATAATGTAATATACTCCAACACCCCCTTGTATTACATTATTTGGTTATTGAAGACTTTAGTCTTCAATATAGGTCTTTGTATTTATCTTCAATATTTAAGTGACCTAAAATCTTCATCATATTTGTCTTTAGTATATTTAAGTTCAACTTTGTGTTCTTATTCATCTTCATTCTTTAGATTCTTTGGTTCTTCAGTCTTTGTATCTTCTTGATATGGATTACGAATTACTTGAACTTATTTGTTAACATCATATTCATGTGCTTGAATGTCTTATTCAATATTTGATATATATGGCTCATTCTTGATTTATTTGTAAGATAAGTTTGGACCAAAATTGATCCATTTTTCTTTTCCTTGTTTTCTAAACATTTTATTATAAAATATTTTCTCTTCCTGTATTTCAAAAATTGAACACTTTGTTCTATTATTAGAACATGTTTATGAAATAAGTTTTTGAAAAATATTCTCTAATTTGAACAATAGTGCTCTTTCAAATATTCTAAAATAATTTTCTTTGTACCAATAGAATGCTAGAGAATGAGATTTTATTCCACAATATTTACATGGATAAATATTCCAACAATTACCTTTTTTCATAACCAATTCTATTACAATAGATGCACCTCAAAATATGTTTCTTTGTTTTATCCTTCCTTGTTAGTGCTTCAAGTTTGTTTGTCTTCTTGATAAAGTAACATCAAGAAGACAAAATAACTTGAAGCACTAACAAGGAAGGATAAAACAAAGAATATATTTTGAGGTGCATCTATTGTAATAGAATTGGTCATGAAAAAGGGTAATTTTGTCTTCAAGTTGCATCTATTTTGAGGTGCTTCAAGTTCTTTTGTCTTCTTGATAAAGTAACATAACCATATCCGCATTATGTGGTCTACCGACAAGGACGCCACTTGCATTATCGGTGATGTGACCCGGGTTCAATCCCCATGGTGGATATGTATATGTATAAGAAGTATTTACTCAATAAATAAATAAATAAGTAACATAACCATTTATACACAACTATGACTACTCTTTCTTTATTTTCCTTATAATTTTTTTGTAGAATTTGGTAATCAATGACATTCTAAGTGATTGTAGGGTCTGCAATAGGATCTATTTTGGATGAACTACTAGAGTAATATTTAGTAGTAACAAGATCTAATTTTGAGTTCTCAAGAGTATTTAGTGATCTTGTTATTTTCTTCTTTTTATCAAGATCATCTATCAATTTTTGAAAATAAAGCTTTAACTTGTTCACTATTTCTTCACTATCTTGATTGAATGTATGTCTAATGATTTATTCCATAGTTATAGATCAATTCAATAATTTATTTCCTTTGAAGTAGAAATTCTTATATCTCCTAGGTTCAAATAATTCAAATATGACTTTTGCTAATTTGATTCATATGGAGTAGCAAACCTTATAACTCCCTCGTTTAAAAGCAACTCAAATAATGATTCAAATATCAAATTTGTAAATTTTATTTTGCTAATCCTTTGATGTTGAAACCCTTTTAAGTCCAAAATTATAAATTTGCAAAATTTTAAAAATCTCTTAACTTATATTTATTTTTCAGATTTTTTCTTGAAAAATAAATCTTCTACTTTTTAATACTATAAATATAAAATACTTAAATAAATTTTAAGGGATTTTCTGATTTATATCCTACACAAATTTGGTTTTCATCCAGACTGGGCCAACCTTGTTAAATATTGTATTTCTTCCCCATGGTTGTCCATTCTAGTTAATGGCTCCCCTACTGGTTACTTTCCTACTGCTAGAGGTTTAATACAAGGGGACCCCCTGTCTCCCATTTTGTTTATCATTTTACCTAAATCTTTAGGCAGAATGATCAAAGCAACCAATAGAAAATGGTTTTATTTCATGGTTAATAGTAGCCTCAAATTTAAATCCCATCACTCACCAATAGTTCATTGATGATACTATTTTGACTATTCTTGCATTAGTGATTGAAGTAAAAATCATTCAAATTATCAAATCAATGGTTTTATTTCATGGTTAAAAGTAGCCTCAAATTTAAATCCCATCACTCACCAACTTTAAGAGGAAGTTTCTGGCCAGCAAATAAATTTTTCTAAAAGAAAAGTTTATTTCCTTAACACTCCTATCTCTCACCAAAGGAAAATTGCCAAAATTTTAGGATGTACCATTGCCTCCCTTCCTACTACATATTTAGGTCTTCCTTTATTTGCTGGAAGCCCTACTAAGAATATGCGGAACAATGTAGTTGAGAGAATTTAAAGAAAGCTTGTTGCATGGAAGGATCAACTCATGTCCTAGGCTGCCAAGGCTATCCTAACTAAATCTTATTTGCAAAGCATCCCATTCTCCTTCTTATATGTATTTAAGGCTCCAGCTATAGTCTATAAAAATATTGAATAGATTCAAAAGAATTTTCTTTGGACATGAAATGAGAATAAAATAAGGATTCGTCTAGTATATTGGGATTCAATGTGTTGCAGCAAAAATTAGAGATATATTGGCCTCAAAAGACTATCTGTCTAGTTGTAATTTCTTACATTTAATATTATCAATCCAGGACAATCCAGGTTAGATTTAAAGAGTAGAAATCCAATATAGATTGTACTGTAGTGATTAATACTTAGACTTGATTTTGTTCTCTTTTAATCTCAGGTTTTGTAGGAAAAATAACAATTGTAGTAAACAAAAATTATGCAAAAATTGAAATAATATGTAATTTATGATTTAAACATGATATTCACCTAGCAATGTGTTTATCTATTGATGCATTTAATAATGTAATTACCTATTGATGAGGATCCTTGTGCAAATAATTAGTTCTAATTATCTGTTTTTACTTTATACCCTATGATAATGTAATTGAATTTATTTTATAGTCTAAAGTTAATTCTACGTACTAACTATTCATATCCTATTACAAGGCAAAAGAATAGGGACTAACTATAGGAGTGGGCCATGCCTCCTAGAGGGATAGTGTAAGTATTTCTTCCCTAAACTATTTTATCTCAGTAACTAATATGCATTAATACTACTAACATTATTCTAATCTACGAATGTAGTAAAAATACAATGATGATTACATAAAATAAATTATGAAGAGGTAAATGATAAATTAATTGATATAGTTACCATGCATAACAAAAAATTTTGTTGCTTTATTATTGAAATTTTAGGTGTACATAGTTGCACATTTCTTCAAAAATTATACAGAATTATTTTTGCAACATTAATAAGCATTAGACATTTCTCCATTAGACATTTTCAAAGGTCTCCCTATGTAATATATAATGTCATTTTGGACATTCTGAATAAAAATCTTCCACGTATTTTCCATGTGGCTTTGTTGGCTTGATAATGTGACAACTATGTTCCTAACAAAAATAATCTAAACTGACATAGTTTCCTAACCTACTTGGACTTAGTCATAATCTAAGTGGTCCAAGTGGCAATTCACAAACGAACATAACAAAATGCTTCTAATTTGAACATTTTGCAAGATATAACAATATAACTATATGCCCCTTTATTCACGAAGAGGACAAAACATCTTGCATCGAAATATAGACAACCTAACAACATACTAACTATACAATTTTATAAAACAACTTTATAACAACTTCAATAATCATAATTTTCTCATGCATAATCTTTGACAAGCCAACCAACTATGTTGACTGAAACTATTCATAAGAATATGCTACCATGTAAGAGTGCCATGCTGTCACTGATGTGGCATGCAGTGTGTTGGTCAATTGACTTAGTCAAACCTTTCTGTAACTCTTGTTGGTAGATGTCTTCGATAACAATCTTCAACAACTATCTTCTGTAACATATTTCAGCAATTATGTTTCGTAACAGACTTCAACAACTGTGTTTTGTAACCCGCATCTATAGTCTTCTCAATTCATCATCCTCATGACTATCTTTTCTTATGTTCAACATCTGGTTTGAATCATGTTTTACCGCATCTAACTCCTGTGAACGTCCTTCAACGTTTTCCTGTCCAAGCATACAAAACTTGCATAAATTTTGTGTAAAATTTATGCATTTATCAATTTAACCGTATTCATCATTTTAACTGATAAATTACATAAATAAATTGAAGTAATCATTAAAATTCCATTACATTCATGATTTAAAGTCAAAAATCACACAATATATCACATACAATGTATGCTAAATTAACACTCATCATTTTCCCCCAAACTGAAGGATATGCATGTCCTCATGCATACAGAGAAAATGAGATTTAACAGAACATCACAAATATTGCATACATATCAGATATTATAATCCAAATTTTTGTAGATAAATGAAATATTTCGGACATAATAGGTAAATAAAATTTTTAGTTTTCTCAGAAATATTCTTGCAGATTTATGAAATATGACAGTACAACTATTCTTCAAGGATAATCAAATAGATCTATTAAGTGTAGTTTCTGAAAAATACTTGTAATAGTACTGCAATCATAGGAAATAAACAATTTTTAAAATATATATCAACATATGATAATATGATAACACTATTTTCAGGTAAATTTCTACAGTTAAAATAAATTATTTCAGCTCTTCAGAGAATATCTCTATCTCTTGCAAAGAAAATATCATAACAGTTCTCTGGTAGAAAAATAAATGAAATATCATAATCACTTCATAGTGTTGCACATAGATGATCTCTTAAAGCTGAAAAACACTGCAATTACGTAATCATCAATACTGTAGTTATGGTAATCAAATAGTTTCAATCATAAACATCATACTACAATATTTTTTCAACATATATCATAGAATATATCTACAAACATATGGAAGATAAAGCATTCAAATCATTTTGCAGAAATGAAATTATATCAACATTAAATATTAAATAAAGTATGTCTATAAAATCATGAAAATTAATTTATCAGTATTCAATTTTTATCCAAATTTTGATCATCGAGAAGAAATTTGTGAGGATGGTGGTCATGTTACTGGAAATTTTCGCTCATGCTTCACCTTCTACACATGTTCTCTAGCATTCTTCTCATCAGTTGGAGTTTCAACCATGATAGTTTTTACATGCTCCACCTCAACAGATCCCTCCTCCTGCATCGTATCCTGCATCTTGGAAGGCGAAGGTTGTTCTACTGATGCAACCATATTATTAATGATTGCATCAATATCTGGGGGCATCCCAATATCCAAGACCAAACCTCTTTGGGAAGTTTTAACTTTATTGGATGGGCTCGGTTCTTGAGGATGATTTTGTTGAAGTAAACTGGCAATTGGCATTGAGCTGTCTTCTTTGAGAACTTTGGTGAAATCAATAATCTTGCTAAAATTGACTAATTTTCTTTGTTTTCTATCGATTGTAGAACTTTTGTTTGGAGAGGTATTGATAGATGGCAATTGGTTGACTGGGTCAATAGGTTTCATCACCCTATCCACAGTAATATTTTTGAGCAAGTCTAACTAGAGAGTAAGGGCACATTGAACCAATTTTGAGTGTTCTGTAAACTCATTGTGGAGCCTATCAAGTTTGATATGTAGTAGAGTCTTGCATCCGAAGATATGCCAAGGACTCCATGGATGGCTCAGGCGTAGGTAAGTTAGTATCTTGTCCAAACATCTCTCCCACTTCCTAGTTTTTAGGGATAAATTTCTTACACTAGGTTTTCTATGCAAGTTGAGAGGTTTTGGCCGACCTGGTACTGGTACATCATTTACGTTTTGGTGGTTCTTCCTGACTTTTTGGTTCTAACTCCTCACCAGACATACTATCTTTAGGGGGTTCACTATCACTGGACTCAGAATGAACTGACAGGTTGGACTCCTCTACAATAGTTTCCCATGTTATCTTGGCTTCATGTGCTTTTTGTAGAACTAGAAGTTTAATTAATCCATGATGGGTAATCATATGGATTTTAGGGCTATCATTAGGATTTTTGGGGTGCACACAGAGAACTATAGCCTTAAGATATTGATATAGAAAATACGGTAGATTTATAATGCAGTCCTTCTATCCTGGGTACTTAAGGTTTATTAACATTTTAAGATGATATCCCCCATAGCTAGATAACCTCCCTTCTAGCGTGAAAATTTTTATAATGAGTACAAAAACTTCTTGCCATTTAAGGGGAAGTGAGGAGGTGGCTATCCCTTTTGTCCAACCTTCCTTATCATGGATTATAGTGCACCATTCTCCAAACTTCTCAATCATTTGTTTAACACTTTTAGAGTAGGATTTATAGTAAGGTTGTCCTACTTCAGGTAGACTCAAAGTTTTAGAAATTAGACTAGGGTTGATGGCGATTGAGATTTCTCCAACACGGGTGACCATAGTTGTGGGGTTGCAGTTCATAATGAACTGCTTCACCATGCCTTGGTCGTGCCCTTGAAATTTTATAAGGGCATCCCACCATCGAGTGTCTTGGAATAATTTCTTCACAGAGTCACTAGGGTTCTACGTTTGGATGGAAGAGGGTTCACTTCTTTTCTGAAACATAGATCTGGGCATTTTTATTGACAAAAATAGGCGGGGCAAGGATTAATATTGAGTGGGACAGTTTTGTAATTTTTTTCGAAAGGTCAAAAACTCACAATAATCATTTTTCAAAATATCCTTATGGAGACAAAGGAGGAATTTCCATAATGTTTACAAAAGAGTTTTTGTATGTAAAGAAACATAGTAGATAAAAATAAGTTTATACTTCTGCATAGTTATATTAAAAAATTTTCAAAGTAGAATGATTAGGACATAAAGTATTGTTTTATCTTCTGTGACCATTCTTTACTAGAAACAACAAAAATTTTATTTGAAATGATTTAAAATTTACCTTTGTCACTTTTGGTGCTATCAATTTTATGTCACCCCACAATGATGCTTTAAATTTCCTATCGATTATTGTTCTTCACCCACATTTTTTTAACCTTCTCACTCACAATTTTGCTTGTCTATGGTAATTTCCCTTTCCAAAATTCATTTCATATCCACAATTTTATTTGTTTTAGATCATAGAGGGTTTTTATTTCGAATTCTCGAAGCTTCTATGGAAGGAAAATAATATTTTTAGGTTTTTATTTGTCTTGCATGCAATCATGTGGTGCAGTGAATCATGGCCTTCTATTCTACTAATATTTATAGTCCTGAACATAGATCCATGTCTCTTTCACCCGATTGGATCCTAAGGATTACATGTCGATGATCGGAGCCATTCACAAATGGTAGGGTAGTGCTAGTTTATGAAGGAAGTTTCCAGAATTTGGCATGTGACTCCTCCTTCCCTTGATCATGGCCCTTCGTGTAGGTTTTAATCAATGGCTGGAATTTACTATCCATGATATCTCTTGTTATTGGCTTGTAAAGTCACATGTCACTCATCACCAATGATTTTGGGGTGGTCGATATTTCCTATTTTCTTGTATTTCTTGCATGATATCTCTCGCCACCTTACATGGGATGAGGGTTAAGTTTTGGAACTACTAATTTTAATGATTTTTCTCTTCCACCTTACAACTTATGACTTTAATCTCCATGACGTAATAATACTCTTTTAAAATTTTATCCCCTACATGTATATGCCATGTATGCAATTCTTTTCCATCGTGTTACTGGCATCAATGAACACATTGTATTACTTGCGATGTATTTTACTTTGATTATTTTTATTTTCCATCGTGTCATGATTCATGTTGACCCTGTGATTAATGCTCATATATCCTTCGTGGTCAACATATATGTTTTTTGGTTTGTATACACCCTCCTTATGGTCAACATCCATGTTTTCCTACTAAAAAATGCTTATGATCGATGTCTTGTTAATGTGTGGTGACCAATCGTAGGCACACCCATAAAATGTTGGGTTATGGTAATGTTTCAAACTTTACCTTTATTTTATTCATGGAAAGACTCTTGGCATACTTACCAACATTAGTTACTTGCATATATATTTTTAAAATTTAAAATTTTAATTTTAGACCTTAGTCCATATGCCAAGTTTCACGAGTTTCAAAGGGTGGTCAAAAGAAGTTTTATAAATATTCATGCAGTTTACCCTTTTTATTTTTTCTTTATTCTTGAAACCTTAATAAATAATATAATAAGTTTCCTCTTTATTCCTGTGTTGACATGTGTCATATTTACTTGGGCCAATCTTAATATTGACACTTAGAAAATTTTAGAAGATGCATGATAGATGTTGTCTATGGATGATGTTTACAAAAATTGTTTATGAAAGATGTCTACAAAACCTGTTTACAGAATATGTATACAAAACCTATCTACATAATATGTATACAAAACTTGGTTATAGAAAACATTTACAGAAGCTATATACAAAAGTTTTCTACAAAAGACGTTTACAAAAACTATCTATAGAAGTTGTCTATAGAAGATGTTTATAGAAACTATCTATAGAAGCTGCCTATAGAACCTAGTTACAAAAACTGTAATTATAGAGTTGAGAAAATACTTTACCTGATTCTTCCCCCCAAACTTTATTATGGATTTTAAATATCTTTTACTTACTTCCCCCCCAAACTATATTTTTGGCTATATAGCCAAAACAAAATGAAGAGGGTTTTATTTTTGTAAAGACTTATATTATGGTGAATTGGATATAGTAATGAGTTTTATTTATGGGGGATTATTCTATTTATACTAGATATATATATTTATTATTATTATTTTTGTGATTATGCTTCCTGAATTTCATTAAGGAGTTCCAAGTGAGAGAAAAGTAATGATTGTAAACTTGATATCAGTCATCAATATATGCAAAATAGATCTTTATCAAAGGTGTGGATGATTTTAACACTAGTTGTGAATAGAAAAGTGGGATAGATATTCTGATATCATTGTGATGGCTTTTCCTTTTCTTTGGGGGTATACATATTTTTGATGTTCTTATAGGGGTGCAAAGCTTTGGGGAGTTGGATTCCCAACCACTCTGTCAGAGTCCTGATGGGAATTGTAACCCTATCCTTACTACTTTGTCCCTATAAGTAAAATACAAACCACATTTTTGTAGGATGGAATGAACTATAGTACCCATATAAGAATTTGCTTCTGAATTTTGCCTACTTATGATATTCTAGAGTTGTTTCACAAAGACTCAAACATCCTAGTGGTCTTAAAAAAATTCATCTATTCATCTCACAAATCAATATGATGTTAAATTTGTCCTAATGTTTTCAAGCCTCTCAAGGACCAACTGTGTGTGCAATGAATGTTCATTTCCCATCATGAGTAAGTATTGAGTAAAACAATGGTCACTTATGCCAACAAGCTAGCTTATGTAAGAGTGTCCATAGGTCTTGTCCAGACTTAGTGCTACTACGAAAGGATACCTTATTTCCAAGTGAGTTTCATTCAACCCATTGTTGTAATGAGGATCACCCCATGGTTTTTGAGACACTAAGAATTCCAGGGATTCAAGCTCTTCACCCTTATTTTATTGATTTTTCTTGGGATACTTGCTCATTTTGAGAGAGGAGCAAGGGATTTTTATTGCTTTTTGGGATTCTTGCTTATTTAAGGGGAAGCAAGAAGATAATTTGTGGGATACTTGCTTGTTTAGATAGAGAGCAAGGGATTTTTTTTTTTTAGGTGGAGGGGGATCTTGTCCTTTTTCCAATTCATTAGCTATCTAGACCATGCGCACAATTGGATAAGTAGGGGAAACCGTTCACTTTATGGAAATAGTAACTCATGAGTTATTCTTTCCAAACTTCATAATATTTTTATTTGTTATAATGTGCGTAGTCCAAGAGGAAACTTGATTGACTAGGGATAACTTATGACACCAAAATATTGCTTGATTTTCAATGAAAATTTTCTCAAAACACTAGTGGTGGTTGAGTAATTGAAAACACCTAGATTTTGTTAGCAAACAAAGTATTATGCAAAGTGTGGCAGTCATTTTCCTACAAGTTCTCAGACTGATATAAGTAAAAGAAATGTCCTTTTTGGGATATTTTTGAAATAATATTGAGACTAAAAATTGATGAAAATAAGATATAAATATTGCAAATATAGGAACTCCATTATGAAACCAAAGAAGAAAAATATTTTTTTATTTTTTTTGGGTTCTATTTTGTTTTATTTTTGTTTTATCATCAATTCAAAAAAATCCTACTGTTGTCAAGTTTAGGTACAACTCATAATAAATGATTTTATAGCTATCCTTAACACAATAGGAAAAATGAAAATAGAATTTTTGTTTTCTAAAGCAATCCTACTATAACTAAAATTAGGTGTGACTCACGGTCCATGAATCCATACAACCAATATCAGTATAATAGGAAAATAATAAAATTTTGAAAAATCCTAATGTTTACTAAAATTAGGTGCAACTCATGGTCTATGAATCCATATATCCAATCTTAGCACACTAGGAGTAAAATAAAATATTGCTTGAAAAGTAAATGTGCAGGAAATAAAATTACTAAAAGTAAATGTGCAGGAAATAAAATTACTAAAAGTAAAAGGTTATTTTTCTATCACTTATTTGATTATTTAGGAGCATTTAAATATGACTGTGTCACTCAATCATACCTACATCCTATTTCCATAGGTTAAAGAAACTAGACCTAAGCAAATTATAGCAATCACCCAAAGCATGGAAAATTTGCAAAAAATAAAATTTTAACTATGAAAGCAGTAAAATGATTCCTCAAGAAAAAATAACCTAGCAACATCGAATAAAGGGGATTGTTGGGAATATATCATGCAACTCTTACTTGTATGCATGCCAAGGACTCATACGTACCTCTTTCCACATACAAGTAAGCTTCTCTTCTTATGTAGCCAAACAACCTTTCTAATTAACAAATACAACACTACTCTCCCTGACAACGACACCAAAAATATCTACTTGTAATTGATTACATTTAATTTTATCAATCCAAGGTAATCCAAGTTAGATTTAAAGGGTAGAAATCCAATATAGATTATACCTTAGTGATTGATACTTAGACTTGATTATGTTCTCTTTTAGTCTTAGGTTTTGCAGGAAAAATAACAATTGCAGTAAACATAAATTATGTAAAAATTGAAATAATATGCAATTTATGATTTAAATATGATATTTACCTAGCAATGTGTTTATCTATTGATGCATTCATTAATATAATTACCTACTGATGAGGATCCTTTTGCAAATAGTTAGTTTTAATTATCTATTTTTACTTTATACCCTATGATAATGTAACTAAATTTATTTTATAGTCTAAAGTTAATTCTACGTAATAACTATTCCTATCTTATTATAAGGGTGAAAGAATAGAGAATTAGAGGACAGTGTAAGTCTTTCTTACCTAAACTATTTTATCTCAGTAACTAATATGCATTAATACTACTAACATTATTCTAATCTATGAATGCAAGAAAATACAGTGATGATTACATTAAAGAAATCATGAAGAGGTAAATGATAAAGTAATTGATACATTTACCATGCGTAAAAAAAAATGTTGTTGCTTTATTACTAGAAATTTAGGTGTACATAGTTGTGCATTTCTTCAAACATTGTACAAAATTATTTTCGCAACATTAATAAGCATTAGATATTTCTCCATTAGACCTTTTCAAAGGTCTCCCTATGTAATATATAATGTCGCTTTAGACATTATAAATAAAAATCTTCCACGTATTTTCCATGTGGTTTTGTTGGCTCGATAATGCGACAACTATATTCCTAACAAAAATAATCTAAACTGACATAGTTTCCTAACCTCCTTAGACTGTCATAGTCTAAGTGGTCCAACTGGTAATTTACGAATGAACATAAAAAAATGCTTCTAATTTGAACATTTCACAATATATAACAATATAACTATATTCCTCTTTATTCACAGAGAGGACATAACATCTTGCATCAAAATCTAGACAACCTAACAACATACTAACTATACAAATTTATAAAACAACTTTATAATAGTTTCAATAATCATAATTTTTTTGTGCATAATATTTGACAAGCCAACCAACTATGCTAACTAGAACATTTTGTAACAATATGTTGCCATGTAAGAGTGACATGTTGTCACTAATGTGGCATGTAGTGTGTTGGTCAATTGACTTATTCAAACCTTTCCATAACTCTTGTTGGTAGACATCTTTAGTAATAGTCTTCAACAACTATCTTCTGTAACATATTTTAGCAACTGTGTTTTGAAATAGACTTTAGCAACTGTATTCTATAACCTGTATCTATAGTCTTTTCAATTTGTCATCCTCATGACTATATTTTATTATGTTTAGCATCTAGTTTGAATCTTTTTTTATCGCATCTAACTCCTGTGAACATCCTTCAATGTTTTCCTATCTAAGAATACAAAACTTGCACATATTTTGTGTAAAATTCATGCATTTATTAATTTAACTGTATTCATCATTCTAATTGATAAATTACATAAATAAATTGAAGTAATCATTAAAATTCCATTATATTAATTATTTAAATCCAAAAATCATACAATATATCACATACAATGTATGCTAAAATTAACACTCATCACTATCTAAACTGAACACCGCTCTACTGGCCAAACATGTATGGAAAATCCTAAAACAATTTCAAAACTAAATGGGTTGAAATAGTCAAAAGGAAATATCTCCATCCATCTGATATTTTCAGTGAAAATGTTCCATAAACTAGCTCAGCTTTTTGGAAGGCAATTTTTCAAACTAAATAGTTAGTTCAAAAGGGGATAAGATGGATCATAGGTAATGGAAGGAGTGTGGATTTTTGGAATGATAGGTGGATGTTGGAGGAGCCTCTTATTGAATATGGAGATCTGGTAAGCCTTTGACAAAATTTATCAGCCCAGAGTCATTGATTTTATTTCTTGATCAGATAGGGGACCTTCTTGGAAGTATCTTTTAGAAGATATACAACACTTTCAATTAGTATCCATGTCCTTAGCTCTGAAGTCGTATACTCTTTCCCATCGTGGAGAGGTTGATAAACCAATTTGAAGAGACTCTAATGAAAGGAACTTTACAATTAAATCAGCATATGATTTTCAATCTTAGGTTCAAGTTCCTAAGTTTCCTGCTAATTTTATCTGGAGGAAAAATCTAATCCTAAAAATTGCTTTCTTTTCATGGTTCATAATTTAGAACAAGATTCTTACTACAAAAAATCTCAGCAAAAGAGGAATAATGATACCAAACAAATTTTATTTATGCAAATATCAATGGGAGTCTACTAATCATATTTTTACAATATGATTTTTCCATTGCTATATTGATACAACTAAGAAATAGGTTCAACATTCAATGGGACATTCCTAATTCCATATTAGATATTTTCTTCTAGTGGCCTAACCCTTTTTGCAATCCCAAACTGAGCACATTATGGAACTTTATGTTGCACCATTTTTTATGGTAGGTGTGGCTGGAACATAATAATAGATACTTCACTGATAGCTCAAAGGATGTTGGTTCAATGGTGGGTAAATTCATTGCCTTTGCTATTTAGAATGTTCAATCCCTTAATTGGAGTGAGTCTCCTTTATCCAAAATAGAGTCCAATATTATGTCTTCTATTAAAATTCCTGCCCAGGTTCCTAGCCAATAATATCTTAATCCCATGCTATATTTCAGATGGCAATGCCCACCAACAAATTAGATCAAACTAATTTTTTATGGGGCCTCTAAGAGAAATCCAGGTAAATCATGAGATGGTGGAATTATAATATATCACAATGGTAACATTGTTATTGCTTATGCTAAATATCTTGGCTTCCAGTACAATCATGTTGTTGAGATAAAAACACTCTAGAGAGGTCTACAATTGATTCAATAAGACCAAATACCTTTTATCATAGAATGGAACTCCCTCAATGTCATCAATTACATGAAGAATAGCATAAATCCATAATGGAGAGTCCATAATATAGTTAATGAGGCTAAGAGGTTAATTCAGGTGCGTGGAGAGATAGTAATTCAACATATATACAAGGAGGCAAATACCATGGCCGATTTATTTGCAAATTTTTTTGTTACTACTAAAATATTATCCAAATGGGTTAATTGGATTTCTCAAGAAGCCTAGAATGTTATCCAAAGTGATAAATCATGTTGTGCAGAAAAAAGCTCCTCATTTAGATGATTACTAAGTCTATGATTACCACTATCAAAGCCATGGAGGATATCATCGGGATGCTAAACAAATTGTAGTTAATGATAATGGGAAATCGAGCACCTTGGAAGAAGAAGAAAAATAGCCAACTTCGAAGTCCTGATATGATCTGCATTGTTACAGGGTTATGTTGTTTTCTTTTACTTTATCTTAGTCAGTTGTCTTTACTTTAGTGGTTAGGGTTTATATGGCATATATACCTCCTTTTGTCATTCTCAAGGATATTCCTATTAGGCTCTCCTACTATACCTTTTGACCTTTGGTATTTTTTATATATGTTTGGCACTGCTCGGGGACCCTTGTGTTAGTATTTCTCAGTTTTTTATTAGAAATATTTTATCTGGGAGGCTAGTATGCCAGTTTTTTATGTTATTTCCTTGGATAGGATTTACTCTACTACTTCTGTCCTAATTTGTTGTATACAAAGTAATCCTTTGCTAGGTACCTTGGTCTAAGTTTTTGCTACTTTTTCTACCTGGTCTATATTGGAATATTATGTAATAAGATTTTGGGATCCTTTAAAATCCCCTGTAAATATTAATCAACCTACCAAAAAAATTAATAAAAAAGTAACAAATTAGACATCCTTATTACTCCATATATTTATAATAAAAAAACTTAAATTCTAAAATAAACCTTATAGCTCCTAAATTATAATTAAACACAACTTATCACTCCTTAATTAAATTATATTCTATTGCACTATATAAATATCCCTTATAAATCCACAAAATATTAATAGAAAAAATTAAATTAAAAATATAACCTTAGTAAATAAACCTTTGAATCGTACTCTATGACTTTCACCAACTTGCTTGCTTGCTAGAATTCATTGACTTGATTTCCTACTGGCATTTTCAATTCACTGATTTTTTATGTTCTACATTTCCTCTACACATTTGAAACCAAATTGGAAGTGTCAAATGATTAATATTATTTGCATATAATTTTTCATGCATGTTATTCTTTGTGTTACCAAATGATGTTGTAGGTATTGAGGTACTTGAAAATAATGATCCTTTAATGCTCAGATGCTTTCTATCTACCAATGCTTGGATGCTTCACATTTCTTCAATACTCAGATGCTTGCTATATTCTAAAACTTGGATGCTTCACACTTCTTCAATGTTTGTATGCTTTTTGATGCTTGGATGCTATCCTTTGATGTTACATTATTCTGTAATGTTTGAAGTTTCCAATGCTTGGATGTTATTCTCCAACATTTGGATTTTCCAATGCTTGGATTTTATCCTTCAACATTTGGAGCTATCCTCCAATGCTTAGATTCAACTTTCAATGTTTGATGCTATCATCTAGCTCTTAGAGTCTTTGACACTTGGCGTTACATCTACTAAATTATATTTTATTCTTTAGCTCTTGTTGATTTGTCTCCCAACAATGCTAGTACTTTATCTATTCTAGAAGCTTTGCTACTAGAGAAAACTTGCTTTCGTTCTTAGGAAGCCTTGCTTTCACTGTATAGTCTACCGTATTAATCTTTGTATATTGTTTTTATTCTTTAGGTGATTGCTATAAATCCATAGGGCACTTCTATATGATTGCAATATTCTTTTATCATGTTCCTTTTTGATATAACTTTGCTTTTTTCCTTTTTCTTTGTTGTACTACTTTTGAATTGGTCGAATGACTTATCTTTAACTATATGGCCAAATGAGACTTTCTCTTTTTATAAAATTAGCAACATGGCCCCTCTTCTTGACTTGTTGGATATGGCCAAATGGCCTCTCTACTCATCGTGTTATTAGAGTTGGTTGAATGGCCTCTCTGCTTGCCTTGCTACTATAGTTGGTGGAATGGACTCTCTGCTTGCCTTACTACTAGAGTTGGTTGAATGGCCTCTTTTCTTACCTTACTAGAATTGACCAAATGGGATTCTTTGCTTATCTTATTTCTAGAGCTACTCGAATGACTTCACTATTTTCTTAAGCAATATAGGCCTCCTATAGTCTCTTAGACATTTTTTATATAGACCTATCTTGGGCCTATATTCTATATGGGTCTCATTCCTCTATTATGGGCCTCTCTTATTGGCTTATGGTTTCTCAAAAATTTCTCAAAATGTTATTCTTATACTTAATATTCCTTTTCAATGCTTTCTTCTAGTAAAATTCAGTTAGACTTCTTAGTCTTCTTAAATTCAATGTGGGTTTCTCTGACCCTCTTATATACAATGTAGATTACTTCTTAAATATATGCTACTATTGTTGCAAATATGTCAAGGTCAAATACCTCTATGACCTAATTATTTTTCTTTTTCAAGGTCAAATAACTTTATGACTTGATTCTTCTTCTATGTTTGTAGTCTTCTAAAGCTAAATTTTTTCTCTATCTACTATAGGAAGCTTCCCAAAATTATGTAGTTTAATCTCTACTATACTTTCTAAACTCTAAATTATTAAATATCTTAGATCTTACCTGAGAATACAAAATTATTCTCCTCCTTACTTGAGAACCCAATATCAATGTCAGGGTGGCATTAACTATCTTTGAAAGATCAACTATCTTCTTAGGTTATTCTACCTCAATCTTCAATGTCAGGGTGGATTTTGTCTTGAATGATCGACTTCCTTGTGGGTTGGTTTTGCCTATCTCAATACATATCCAACGTCACTTATAATTTGACCCTTATATTCAATATATTTGAGTATTAATCTTCATTGATTTTGATTCAACCTAGTGGAAATACCCTAGCATGCTCTACTCCATATGACCTTCAAAAAATAGAGTCCAAGTTTCACTACCTTCAAAGTAGACAAACTCTAAATTAAATTTATAAAATATGCAAAAAGATAATTAATAATGGTGGATTCAATAAAATCTATCAATATAGATAGAGTCTAGTGGTAGCTCTGATACCACTATTGAATTTTTAAGCTTTAATACTACCATAAAATATTAAATATTACCTAAAAATATATCTCATAGTATTACACAGGTCCCTAAATATATAATAGCCACAATAAAGGTCAATGTAATAGTATAATGAGTAGAATAATATGATCGAATTAATATGTATATCAAGGATTATAATAAATCAAATAGCATTCATTTATATACTAATATATGAATGTAAATATCTTGAATCATTCATGAACCATGCATGAAGATAAAATTACAATAGTAATTGCTCAAAATGTATACAAGCTTTATTACTCATCTGCTTACAATAAAATAATAAGATATATAGATATTTTTCGATATATTCTATGGAGCATTATCTCCATAATATAGCCATAGTGATATGACTCTTCAAGTACTAAACTATTACTCTCCATATGCCAAATCTCATGACTCTTGGCTTATCTACTTGACACTTGCATACTTGATGAACACTTGAAATTATAACATTTCGACACCTATGCATGAATCTTGCACTTCTACATGCCCTCCTAATATAAGACATGTGTGCACATCTTTACATTACATATTTGCACTCTTACATACAAGACACTTGTGCATATTTACATGATACTTGTGCATTTCCTAAACATTCACACTTACATAAAAGGGGAATATAAATCACACCCTAAACTATTGACTCAACCCTAATATACTATTTACAAATGTAACATGAAGGTACCATGGGGGTACATTAACATGTACCAAATAATTTAATATACTCCAACACCTTCTTCCTAGTTACATTAATGAAAACTATACGTCAACAAATATTTTGTTTAGAAAAGGAGAAATTTGCTCCTTTATGAATATAGTGATTCTCTAGGAAATGATTACAATATTTTTGCTAAAATAAAATAAGGTGAATCACTTCCTTTTAAAATGAGTGATTTGCATGTTGAAACTAGGCAATTCACTTCTTAAATACTTACAAAATTTTCAATAAAGATAATGAAGTGAATCACTCTATCCAGGAACAATCAATTTGCTTCTTGAAATCAAGTGATTTACTACTCAAATACTTAGAGAAATTTTCACTTTTTTTAAACATTCATGAATCACTTGGCAGACAGATTGTATCACTTGCTTGATGGAATTTTTGTAAAATCTATCCAAATTTGGTAAATCACTTTTTACTAGTAGAAAATTGTAGTTTTAAGCCAAACATGAAGTACTTTGTTGATTTTAGTGATATCTTGCTCCTACTTTACAAAAATAATGATTTATATTTTTTTTAATATTCATAATAAAGTTTCCATCTCACAAAGCACCTATAGTTTCATAATTTTTTTTTGAAATATAGGTTTAATTCATGTTGAGGTATATTGCATTATTTGGTACATGCTAATGTACCCCCATGGTACCTTCATGGTACATTTGCAAATGTGTAATAGATTAGGGTTTAATCTATAGTTTAGAGTATGATTTGTATTTCCCTGTTTGTGTAAGTTTTAATGTGTAGGAAATGCACAAGTTTCATGTAAGAGTGCAATGTATAGGAAATACACAAGTGTCATGTAAGTTAGAGTGCAAGTGTATATTGAGAGAATATGCACAAGTATCATGTATGTAAGAGTGCAAATATGTAATGTGAGGATGTGCATAAGTGTCCTAGATTAGGAGTGCATGTAGAAGTGTAAGAGTCATGTGTGCAAGTGTCTTAGATTCAAGTGTCCATCTAGTATGCAAGTGGCAAGTTGATAAGCCAAGAGTCATGAGACTTGGCATATGGAGAGCAATAGTCAAGTACTTGAAGAGTCACATTACTATGGCTATATTATGGAGACAATGCTCCATAGAAAAGCAATCTGATTCATATATATCATTATCTTATTGTAAGAGGAAGAGGAGTAATAAATCTTGTATACAAAATTTTGAGCAATTAATATTATAAGTTTTCTTCATGCATAGTTCATGAATGATTCAAGCTATTTACATTCATATTTGATTATATAAGTGAATGTTTATTTTAGTATTATATAATCCTTGATATACATATTAATTTGATCATATCTTCTACTCATATTATTATTATTTCGACTTTTAATATTATAGCTATTTTATATTGGGGACCTATGATATTTTATGGTAGTAAGGCTTAAAAAGCCAATAGTGGTATTTGAGCTACCATTAGACTCTATCCATTTTTTGATAGAGTTTATTTAGCCACTGTTATTAATTAATTTTATCCACTTTTGATAAATTTAATTTAGAATCTATCCACTTTAAAGGTAGTGCAAACTTGGACTCTAATTTTTAAAGGTCTTATTGAGTAGAGTAGGCTAGGGTCTTTCCACTTGGTTGAAGGAAAACCAATGAAGACTAGGACTCAACTATATTGATGAAAAGGTCCAATGTAGAAGACAATTTAGACATTGATTAATAGGTTGAATCAACTTAGGAGAAATTTTATCTTTCAAGGATAGAGCCATCCTAACATTGATTTGAATATTTGGGGTTTTTTAGATTGAAGATTGAGGCATAATCAACTTAGAAGATAGTTGATTATTCAAGGATATTTAGTGCCACCTTGATATTTATATTGGGTTATATAGTAATGAGGAGAATCATATTGGGTTCTTATATGTGACCTAAGATATTAAATATTTTAGATTGATAGTAAAGCAACATTAGAGATTAAGTTAGAAGATTGAGAAACTTCCTACAAAGATAGAAAATAATTTTAGCTTCTTGAGATTAATAATTATTCAAATATCATTATATAGATTTATAGAAGAAGAAAGAAGCATTCATAATAGATTATAGAGAAGAAAAAGTAGCTAGGATAAGAGAAATAATACAAAGAAGAAGAGAAGAGAAACATAGAGCAATACAAAGAAGAAAGGATAAAATAGAAGAAGCATTAAGTAACATAAAAGAGATAAAAGAGAGAAGTCAATGACAAAGAAAAGATATAAGAGGTCATTAGAGATAAGCAACCAACTTGAAAAGAAATAGAGACAAGCAACCAACTTGAATAGAGATATAAAACAAGTGGCCAACATAATGGAAATATAAGCTTAGCTATAGAAAATAAAATCTAAGTAATCTAGTGCAACTAAAGAAACCTAAAGGAGAGGCTATAATACAACTCATAGTGTAGCATAACCAAGTCAGAGTGTAATATAGCCAAGTCATAGTGTAGTATAGTCAATCCATAGTGCAATATAACTGAGCCATATTATAGAATAACCAAACCATAAACAATATAACAAGTATAGTAAATCTACAATACCATTCATTCATCTTTCTAAGCACTAGAAAGTGCCATCATCAACATTGAAGAACAATTTTATATATGCAAATGACTATGCTAGGGGAAGCACCACCTGAACATAAGTACTAGAGAGTGCCACCCTTCATATGGTCATAAGAACTTGAGAGCACCACCCTTCATCTGGTAGTAAGCACCGGAGAGCACCATCCTCCATCCAACAATAAGCATTGGAGAGCACCAAAATTCCTATAACCATTTGGATATCGAGTGCTTGGAGAGCACTATACATTCAAACCAAAAATTTTATAGATTAATAAGCCATGAGAGCACCCAAAAGGTGAAACATTAGAGTGCAAGACTAAAATAGTTCAAATATTTTTGAGCCAAGAGGCACATAAGGGAGAAAGTAGATGAATTTAGGTTAACATTGGAATCTGGAGGACAAAGCATCATTCATAGTAGGTGAATCACAAATGAAATGAAACATCACGAATTTTTGAAAACCTAAGTAACGACATGTTGAGTGTAGCAAAAATATCACCAAGGAGTTAAGGTAACATTCAAAATTATTCTTTAAACACATAAGCTATTTGATAATTGGAGGGAAATTAGTTTTTGAATTATTTGTTAAGACTAGCATACTGGAGTAATAAGGCTTTATGAGTTATTTGATTTTTTGAATGCTAGTATAATGGAGTAATAAGGATTTAATGTATTAAAGGAGTGATAAGGTCTTTTTAAAGTATTTTTAAGTTTTGAAATTAATATTTGAAATTTTAATTTTTTTGTGATTTGATTTATTAGTGGAGTTATAAGGTTTGAAGTTTTTTGAAATTTTTTGAAGAAATTTCATTTATTAAAATTTTTGCAAATTTAATATTTGGGAGATAAAAGGTTTTCTATATCAAAATTTATAAAAATTAAAATTTGAAAATTTTATATTTGGGTTATTATTTAACTTAGGAAATATAAGGTATATTACTTTTTTTTTTAGATAAGATACTATAGCATTAATACCGGGTTTTACAGGTTGACCCAAAACCTTTTACAAAAATCAGCCTAGGGTTGTTGATGAACATATCCTTACTAAGGATCCTATATATATAAAATCTACATGCCGCCAAATCCATTACATCAGATAAGGCACATAGCCTATTATCAAAAAGAAACTTCCCATACAACATTTTGGGTATACCCTGAGAAAACACACATTCATCATAATTACAAAAAAGAAACAGACACGGATCCCTTCCTTGAGACAATGGAGAAACAAAAAGCTACAGACACATAGCAGAGTATTGAAAAACTCCAACAAGCTCTGTATTGATAGTTACTCTTAATAATTATTTGGTAATTTCTATCTTCCATATATGACATGCTTTGGTACTACATACTATCTTGGCCAATCAACCTTGGAGAAGTGAACTTGCTGGCTAGATTTATGGCGATGGCTATCTGGTGGTCCACGTGGCTTTGATTCGAAGTATTATATTATCGTTTATTTTCTTCCATGTGATTATCAACCAACATAAAATTACTAAGAGGACTAGGAGCCATGTTATCTGACATGTGATTGTCCTCATTAGTCTTTGTGGTATTTCCAAGCAGCATCCACGAATATTGATAGCTTAGATAATTTTTATTGTGAGTCCAATTCAAAAAAGATATGGGAATACTCCTAGCCTTTGAACTTACAGTGCCTTCCCTATTGGTAAATTTGACTATCATTCTTGGCATTCTTGTTGAATAAGCTCCTCTACTTCACTTGGGACACCGTGTTCCCATTTGAAAAGTTCGTCACCATCGACACCCAAATTGGCCAGCTTATCAACAATTTTTTAGCTTCCCGAAAGACATGTTGGGCTTTTCTGTCATGTCTTCCCTGGAAAAGGATCCTAGCCTCTTTAAAAATTATTTTAATCCTCCGAGGTGTTTTACAATTATTGAGGATATTTATAACATGCATAGAGTCTCCTTCTACGATAAAATTGCCTTCTAAGTCTTGAGTCATTTGAAGGCCTCTCCACATAGCTCTAGCTTCAGCTTCATTTTTTGTCCTTGTTCCCAAATATTCATAAAATGCAAGCATCATATTCCCATTATGATCTCGCACAATGCCACCAATGCCTACTCTGCCAAGATTTTCCTTAGCTACTCCATAAAAATTAAGCTTAAACCAACCCGTAGGAGGTGGAGACCACTTAACATTGGCTCTGGGGTTGACTACCCTAGGCACAGACTCATATAACAAGGTTAAGCTTAAATATTGAGCAATCATGGTCTCTTGAAGATGAGGTTTACAACTATCAAAAGGGATAAGGTTCACATTCTCATTGGCAAAGGATAGGATACTAGCAATGATAGTTTGATGACCATGGATAGACTCATTAAAGACTCTATGGTTCCTTTCTAACCACACCTACCAAAGATAGTTATTGAGACAAATTTTACACATGTATCTAATTATTTGGCTTGAAAAGGGGCAAGGCAACTGGACAAAAAAATCAAGTACAGTGGTTGGTTTAACCCATGAAATATTGAAGTCCTAAAAAACCCCACTTAGGACAGTCAAGGAAAAAGGGCACTCAAGGAAAATGTGATAAATGGTCTCCCAATTAGCCCTGCACAGATAACAATGATTAGTGATACAAATACCTTTACGCATCATATTATCAATGGTTATAATTCTTCCTTGGATAACCAACCATGAAAAGACTACAATTTTTGGAATTAAATTTTTTATCCAAACTAAGTCCTTTTGGAGGACAAAATCCTCGTCATCAGGTAAGCTTGTAAGCTGATTTAACAGTGAACTGCCCATTTTCCGTAGGAGCCTAGGTCACTTGATCTTCCTTGGGTCTCATGGGGATAAACTATTGCCCGAGAATGTTACAAAGATCATTTGATTCTGCTTGAAATCCCTGAATTCTTATTTTTTTCCACTTCATTCTACCTCTGTCCTCAACCATATAATCAAAGACTTTTCTACCAATGAGTTCTTCTGTGATATCTCTTATTCGGGCTAAGTTAGGATATTGCGTTAGTGGTTATTCCTTAGCCCATATCATTCCAACAATTTATCCTCTCACCATTGCCTAAAACCCATCTTAAACCTTTTTTGATGATTTCCTTAAAATTAATAATTGCTTTCCAAAAATCAGAACCTCTGATTGGAACTGAGTCACTTAGAAATTCCATATTTTGAAGATACTTTCATTTGATGATAGTTGTCCATTCATTTTCTTCACCAAAAATGAGATGCCATGCCTGCTTAGCTAGTAAAGCTAAATTTATATAAGCAATTCTCCTCAGACCTAAGCCCCCATTTTCCTTGGGTCTGCACACTTTGGTCCATCCTACAAGGTGTATCCTTTTTTTCTCCTCTAATCTAGTCCATAAAAATTCTTTTTGGAGTTTCTCAATTTTTTGGAAAACCTTCATAGGGGCTTTGAAAATGGAGAGGAAATAGACTGGAATTATTTGAAGAGAGGCCTTAGTGAGGGTCAACTTTCCTGCTTGAGATAGAAGATGACCTTTCCATCCAACAAGTTTTTTTTGAATTCTTTCAATAACCCTGTCCCACATTGACTCTCTCGGAGAACCAATGAAAAGAGGGAGACCAAGATACGAAGTGGGGAGGTTTGCTATATCACACCCTAAAATTTCTACAATCCTTCCTTGCCTCTGAATGGGGGTGTTCAAGAAATATAACTTGCTTTTACTGAAATTAACTTTCTAACTAGCAGCGTCCTCATAGAGTTGCAAGATGTATTTAATTATTTTGGCCTCAAACACTAATGCCTTAGTCAATATAAGGGTATCATCAATTAATTATTGGTGAGAAACAACCCTAGTGAGAGATGTTGTCTTGATTCCCGATATTAGCCTTGAACTACAAGCATTTTTTATGGTTCTGCCTAAAGCTTCTACCACAATGATGAATAACATGGGGTTGATAGGGTCCCCCTGCCGAATTCCTCTATGACTTTGAAAGTAACCAATAGTTGTTCCCTTAACTAGAATTGAGAACCATGCTTTAGAAATACATTCTTTGATCAAATTAACCCATTGGTGGTGAAAACCAAACTTAAGGAGGACAAAAATTAGAAAGTCCCAATTTAGCCTATCAAATGCTTTGTTCATATCAAGCTTGAGGGCAAAAATAGACATGTTAGTCTTATGAGTAGAGTGCAGAGCTTCATGAACTGTGATAACTCCATACAAGATTGACTTGCATTGGACAGAGCTTCCCTGGCATGGATCTATGATGCGGGGTAGAATATCCCTCATTCTATTTGCAATGGATTTATTCAGGATCTTGTAAGAAACATTGCTCAGACTGATTGGCCTGAAGTCAACCATAGATTTAGGGGTTTGCTTATTATGAATTAGAGAAATAAAAGTAGAGTTGATACCTTTCGGGATATGATTTATTACTTGGAATTCTCTAAAAATAGAAATTACATCCTCACTTATGATGTCCCAAAAAGCTTGATAGAAACGAGGGGGAAATTCATCGAGTCCCGAGGCTTTGTCTAGCTCCATGCTAAACAAGGCTTCCTTAATTTCCTCATCAAAAAAGGGAGCTAGAAGCTTAAGGTTTATATCCTCATTTATTATGCTAGGAATGGATTGCAAGAGAATATCTTTGGCCTCCTCATTGCACTGCGATTCTTGACCAAGGATAGAATTGAAATAAGTTGTTGCCTCCTTTCTGATTTCTGTTTAGTCTTGAGTAATAGAACCATCTACTTTTTAAAAAAAAATTATCTTGTTATTGATTTTGTTTCTAAGCATGGTGACGTGAAAAAACTTGGAATTTGAATCTCCATATTTCAACCAAAGAGCCCTTGATTTTTTCCTCCAATAGATTTCCTCATAGGCCAAAATGTTATGAAACTCTACTAGTTTTGTTCGTTCCTCCTACCTAGTAGTTTCATCAACATCACCATGTTGGATCCTCTAATCAATTATCTTCAAACTTTCAACAACCTATTTTTTATTTTCAAAGAGGTTCCCAAAGACCTCTTTGTTCCATGTTTGAAGCTTTTCCTTAACAAACTTTAATTTTCCAGCAAGTTTAAAATTTGCACTATCCCTGATAGGCTACTGCCACCACTGACTTAAGTTATCTCTGAAAATGGAATATTTGATCCACATAGATTGAAATCTGAAAGGTTTCTTGAAGGACAAAGAGTTAGGGATATCCAAAAAAATGGGATTATGATCAGAGGCAATTTTAGGAAGGGCTTGTAGGGTAGAATCACCAAACAAAATTGTAGCCTCCTTTGATAGAAAAAATTATCAAGCCTTTCTTGAATGAGATGACACCATATCCGTCGATTGCTCCAGGTATAATTTGCTCCTCTAAGTTTTACATCCATCAACATGTTGGAGTTCACAAAGTCATTGAACTCATCCATGCTCCTGATAGGTGGTCCATTTCCACCCATTTTGTCTGAAGGGTAAAGAGGAGTGTTAAAATACCCAACCAGAATCTAGGGAACATTATGGAATATTTCACTTAGATTTCCTAAGTACTCCCATAGTAGAGCTCTCCCTTGAATTGAAGTCGAGGTATAAATATTTGAAAGGATCCATGACCTATTGCTATTTATTTCCTTAAATAAAATACTAAGAACCCTGTCATATTTCTGAATAATGGTGCCTTCTACTATACGGGGATCCTACAAAGTCATAAGGCCTCCAGATGCTCCCCTGGCTGATTTGAAAACCATCTCCCCTTGATTCCAGATTTTTTTTGCTATTTTTTTTACTGAATCTCATCAATTTTTGTTTCTTGCAACATGATAATAGTTGGATTCACTTGATTTCTTATTGCACTAACTTCCCTGTGTTTGGGCAAGCCATTGAGGCCTCTCATGTTCCATGAGAGGAACTTCATTTAGATTGTTTGGGATTTATTCCTCTCCCCCTCCCTTGATGGGGTTTTCCTAATTTTTTGTCTTAAGAACCTGGAATAACATGTTGAAACAAGGTTCTTTGTTTTCCATTGGCAATGTCATTATCAGTTTTAATTTTTTTATGCTCAGCATTTGATATTCTCCCTCTTCTTTTTTCACTACCAAAATCTATAGGAGACTTCACAATGCTCCTAGTTTGTTTAGGACTAAAATGAGGGGAGGTAATTTGTTGTAGAACCAGACTGCCATATTCCTCAGTCTGAAGAGTTTCACATATCTCCACCCCTACATCCAAATATTCTCATTTTTTCATGTATTCCCATGGTTTGCGGGGTGGCCCATCAGTAGAATTCACTTGGCTCCTAGTGATGATGTTAAGGAGATGAGATTTTTTATTTTCCAATGCCTCAACTTTCTTCCTAAGTTCTTTAGCATTAGGGTTTGGCTTTGGGATGCCCACTAGGCTTGAAGTATTTCCAACATTGGGGTTTAAGGATCCTGACTTGGATGTGGATTCTAGAGATCGTGCATTAGGGTTTGGATTTGTGATGCCCACAAGGCTTACAGTAATTTTAGCATTAGGGTTTGAGGATCCTAACTTGGATGGGGATTCGAGAGAGTTAGAAATGTTAGCCTGAAGGTGTTGGGATTCCATTTATTTTGATAATCCTCCTACTCCCATATTGGATAGAATTGAAAATTTATTTGAAACTAGAGGATTGGAACTTACTTGAGTATTTTGGTTGCCAACAACCTATTGTTTTCCTTTGTCTTGTTGGGACCCTACACCCTCTCTTTTATTTTTTTGGTAGACATAGTTTACCTGATTGAAATCACCTCTGCTAGGGAAACTCCTCAAATTTCCTCTATCTAGAATTCCCTGCTTCTGCTTTTCTCTATTCATTGCCATGTTAGGTCACTAATTGCATAGATGTCCTTGATTTTTACATTATGCATAGAATTTCAGTCTGTTCTCGTATTCTATCGATTATTTTCTATAGTATTCTCCATACTCTAGCTCCACAAACCTTGGAAATTCATTATTCAAATTAGCATTTACGTAGATTCATGCATGAGTCATCCTTGTCCTAGCCAAGGTCACATGGTCAATGGATATCAGGTCCCCTATAGTTCTAGCTATGCCCTATAGCCAATATTCATTGAAGAACTAGATAGGTAGACTCGGGAGACAAACCCAAATAGGGGTAATGTTAATATTTTGCTTTTTAGGGTCGAAATATTCACCCCATCATCTGATAAAAAGGCTCCTTTTGCCTAGAAACCAAGGACCTCCTATTAAAATGCGGTTAGCATCCTCCATATTGTTAAAACATATAATGAAGAACCCTCGAGTTAGATCTACCAACTCCAAGATGCCTACCAATCACCATTTACCCATCGCCCAAGCCCTGAAAGTCTCCATATTCGGCCTACCTCCCAAAAACTTTCCTACTAGGGAGAATTCTTCCATTAAAAGAAAAGGGCTCATGGAACTTGTCGGGGCTGAAATTTTATTATTTACTAGAACTAGGGGTGGAAGAGAGAGAACCTCATTTCTTTTTCCTCTAAGAG